>OLKM01001965.1:0-92520 GCA_900291075.1 Melanogrammus aeglefinus
ACCACATCACATCACACAAGACACTCACGACCACACATCCTCACACATCCACAACCTCCACACACACTCACACACCACACACACACCCTTCGCAAATTTTTGAATCTCTCAAGACAGCAATTTGCAATTACTTGTTAAACTGTCAAAGTGTACACCATACATAGTCGTGGGATGACAGTACAAATTTTGGTAAACATTGATTTTGCATTGCTCCACATTCATCTGCAGATGACATTAATGTGATGTTTTTTCCTGTATCCCACTAACCAGGTCTGAAGATTTCACCCAAGTATATTGTCAATATAAATCATCTTCTGACCTCAGTTAATCATTTTGGAAGTAATTTCTAGATCTCTGAAAAGCTCAGACCATGCTAAACAGCATTCAGTTGTCACTAACTTACTGTCATCACGTGCTCTACCGTGGTATCCTACAAGGTATCCCGCTTTGCCTTTGTTTACTCTAAGGCAAACACAGTCCTAACATTTATAATATTGAGCATGTTCAGCTCAGAGCATATAGTTTCGTCCTTCATATTATGTTGCAGGACTCAATATATTGGGAATGAAACCGGCTGCAAGAAGTATATGATACTATGATGAACAGACAGTTAAAATAATTTAATATAAATATATATATATTTTGCCTTACTAAAAGTACTTATTGCATGCTTACTACACACCTGCACAACAAGTAAACCACCAATGTTTTGAGACTTGGTTTATGATTGCCAAAAGCCAATCCAAAAGATCCAGTCAATAAGTGACATTTTGACCCATAAACATTCTATGAACACAATTTTTAGGATATGCGATCTATATTGAGTTATAATCCTGTTTTGTGTTATATTGCTAGCACACTTAATAAAAATCTAAAATAGAATTCCAAAGGATTGTGGTGAAGTCTAAACCAATTCAAGCAAAGTAGAGTAGTGTTATCTACCTGGTTCAAAGTGACATAGCATATACCTCAATGTTAAATCGATTTTGACAGCTTCAAGTTCACTTAACAATGGTTTAGGATATTTTAGTAGTCAGCTTATTGAAAAGCAGACACCACTGACTCAGCACATATGTGCTGTCGCTCCTAAAATACGGGCCCCATCCACATTGATGGCAAACTCTTGTTGGGAAATATTACACAACTTATGAAGCTCGCGAGTTCAGTTTCAGCTAACAAATACAGGTGTTGAAGGCACAACGACAACTGAAAGTCATTTCACCCACACAGAACGAATGATGTGAAAGGTTCAAATGTCTTTTTCCAATTAAACAATTGCATCGAGATCAAACCCCTTTCAGCTAAGCTATGGCCCACGCTCTGTCGCATTTTATTTAGCTAACTAGGCAAGCTAGCTCTGGGCTATGCCAACACCACCCATCTAAAAAGCCAGCTAGCAAGAATGCTACTTTGCAATAATAGTCATCTTACTCTATGTCTTAATGTGATATAATTTTAATCTAATCAAACTAATAGAGTTCTCAAAGACGATTCCATTTCTTTCATATAACATGAACGGTCCCTTAATTATTCATTACATAGGGCCCGTCTCAGCATTGAGCAGGTGGGTTATGTACATGAACGCAGCATTTATTTCTTTGAATTAACACTATCAAATGGGTAACAATAGAGTTACAATAATCACACCTGCTACATCCCAGATGAAATAAATGAAATGAAAGGCATTCATTACAATCTCAATTTACAGCAAACCGCAAACGAAAGTGGACTATTTGAATGAGCGAAGACTGGGCCTGTCCCCATGCTGGTGGCGTTTGAATGGGGGAACGGCTCCCTAGCCCTTATGGCAGCATTGGCAAGCACTTCCAGTACACTACAATGACACATGTACTCTAACGGTTCGATTAAAGAACAGACAGTGGTGTCCAACGCAGGGCGTATGCAACACTGTTGTGGGTCAAGTGACGACAAATACAAAGACTATTTGTGAGTGCAATAAGGTAGCGTAAAGACATTATTTTGCTTGCTAACGTTAGCCGCCTAATTTACCTGGTTGCTGTGAGAAGAGCCATGCTTCCGGTGAGATTTTCTCCCCTCCTCCGATGAGATGAAAACTCTCCCAAGAAGATGTGATGGGGTGTTAGTAACCGTTAACAATGATGGCCTACTTGGACGTCATTCTCATTTTGCCACCAGTGTTTTGACAATTGGACTTTAAACCATTTTACAGCAAATCATGCTGCTCCCTTACTGTCATCGCCATTTCTAGCATTTTACTCCCTTGCTAGCTAGCTACCGCGCGGTTGGTGGATAGTGACAGTGACCAGCAGCATAGAATAACGAAACCCATTTCCGGCGATTTTCGACTTTTAGCCTTCATAGTAAAAGTAGTCTCTTGGGACTGATCACTGTGTAAAATCTCAAATGGAAAATGGGATATTTACCTATTTGAGGTTATTTTAATCATGGATTCCTTAACCTTTTTATATAACATTGGTATTGGGGACATTGGCAGGTAAAGATGCCTATTTTTGCATATAGGCATCAGAGTTATCAAAATATACATAATAAATATATTATATGTAGGCTAATTTGTGAGCTTCTCCATTGTTTCAAACCATGATGGGTTGTGGGTAACCTTTTAAATAAGTACCATCCTCCGTGTACCCTAATTAGTGCACTGCATATGCCACATCAATTAGAGTTTAGTCGAAATAAAAAGCTCTCAAAGCTTTCTCTCTTCTTGTAGATAGTGTAGCTTTACATGTATGATTGCCACTTATTTTATGAAACACCCATTGCCTGCCAAGCATTATATAATGATTTTATTCAGACATTGTCCTGTGAATTTAGCCACAATATCAATCAAATGTTCCAATCCGATAGCAGAACACAAATTCCATTAATGTTTAATTAACATCGTTTCATTCCCTTGTATTAACTGCTGATAGCGATGTAGTAGTTTTACTTTGAAAAGCAAATAAAACTAAACGGAAACAGTTTATGCACTACTTGTTTTTGCTGCTCTGAGGAAAGGACCCCGCGTGTGTTGGCAGCCAATGGATTAGATTCAAGAGAGGATCTCGGGCTTGTGCATCGTGGTTCGGTCACAACGCAAATGCCGCCGCTTCATTTCGGAATAGGGAGCATAAAGCATTATGAATCGAGAATCGTAAAGGATAGAGTGTGTTTATAGTCATTGTCTAGTAAATTAATCATGAAATAATTTGTCATGGGTAGGCATTGTTTTTGTTAAACTGTCACAGGGATTTTTAATGCAAGACGGTGGAGAAACAACGTGTTTTAATTAGCCTGGGATGGGTATAGAGGCTATATTACATTTATTTAGGATTTGACTTTACTCTAACATTAAAAAAATCCCCTCATGCATTCTGATGTTCATCACATCATACGCAAATGGACGTACAATGTTGTTTTTTGTGTTGCAGCAGCGGAACTACGCTGCAACACGAGATGATCATAAATCAAGGATTTTAATGTTGATATAATTATTTAGCAAGAGTTAGAATAATTTAATGTTGTAATGTTGCAGGAATATCACTGAAAAGTGCAGATAGTAACGTAATGCTGCAGGAATGTCACTGCAACGCAACTGATAGTGACTGATGCTGCAGTGTAAGCTTCTCACCTGCTTCTCATCTGTATGTGTACATATAGGCCTATGCATAATAGAGCTTAACAGTTCAGATGAGTCATAGTTCAGTTATTTCACATTTTTTGGTAACCTATATAGGGGATTATTTAACCTTTATAAACCAGGGGGTCACTATGGCATCAAGTGAATCATTCCTTGTCCATGCCCAAGTAAGTCTCCTGCAACCTCATATGCAAATCAGGCAACCCCACGTGAGACACAAACCCAGAGGTTGGGAACCCCGGCTAGAACATGAATGTCTGCCTTAAAGAGTTCTTTATTCACAGTCAGTTTTTTATGGAAAAAATATATATACCAATAGCCTCCATCTGCAGACCTCCAGCTTCATGCCCACCGCCAGCCTCAGAACCACCTCCAGCCTCAGAACCACCTCCATTAAGATGGACTTTAGCGAATGTTAGTCACAAATACTTTTTAAATTAAATGTTTCTCTCAGATAAATAAACTACAAAGTGTGTACGGTGCCTCAATGGGTCTTAAAACCCTATGTTTAAGGTTTATGTATCTATAAAAAACTCGCAAAAACAACCCAATTGTTGGCCGAGATACAAGTGACTATCACTTAAGCTCTTAAGTTTCCGGGCTTTGTTTCTCTGCCTTTACACACCTCTCCCTGCTGATTTGGATAGAAAATCATTCATGAATTTAAAACATATTTTCAGTTCTCCTATGGCTATATTGTTCTGTGATTGCGCTGGTTAAATTTTTTATTATTCGATATGGAAACAGCCTAATGTTGTTATTTGGCCTTTCTGAAGCTAAATCAATGCATTTTATTCCATGAAAACAATGCCCCCTCACCAAATCTAACAGTCCCCTCATCAACTCATCCCGGACCTGATACAAAGTATTAGTAGTAAAGTAGTAAAGTCTGGCATATAAAGTTGTGCAATTGGATGAAAAAAATTGGAGGTTGTGAGCTATCGTATATTATCATCTCTTCTGGCCCAAATCTTTTTTAGGCTTCCATTTCTTCTCCAAGCTGGGGTCCGGAAAGGGTCCGATGGTTGAGGTGAGCCTGACACTGGAGGACTGCAGCTAGACCAATCTCTGAATTTCACATGCATTTTCAGCTATCACCATGTCAGTGGACCAACAGGTGTGAGGATCCAGAGTAGGAACTTTCAAGGATCACTTATTTCAGTTTGTTGTTTGGTATTTTGAAGGGTATTTCTGACTCGGCTAATAGCAATGTGTTGCAAAATATAATCAATAATCAAGACACCTTGAGCATTCATCTAGGCCATGGAATAAGTATCTTTGTATGCACAGTATTTATGAACCAGTACGTGGTACGAACAGTCCATTACCAGCCTGTATGTGAGCGCAGTTTTTATTGGGTGCTCAAGTGTCTCTTTGGAGGTTGCTTTCAATGTATGTAATGCAAGTTTTTATATTTGGCCCAGAACCATTTATTTTGGATTTTCCTCTGCTCACTTACCAAATTGCGCTTCCATCAAATCAAACTTCAAGAACCTTGGACCTTCTTTGAGCCTCAGCTAAAATGGGACCACATGAAGAACCGGGTCCTATCCTATTTCTTTCATTAAGAAGCATTTTGGATATCAGAGCCATTTTGAATGCATAATTAATGCGGTACATTTTCTGGATTGAATGCTCATGATCCTGCCCAAACCCCACTCATTAGCTGTTTTTGAAACACACATTATTAATAGCATCAAACATCTTCTATCCAATCCACACTCGTAACACTCTGCTATCTTGTAGAACAGCATATGAATCCCAGCTCCTAACACTCCTGCTCATCTGTAGACAGCATGACCCAGCTCCTCACTCTGCCTGGTCGCCCCGTCACCATGCCTTGCGTGTACCGCTACGAGGACCACGGGGAAGTCCCCCAGCTCTCCGTCCAGTGGCGGGGCCCCCCGGAGAGAGGGCTTCTGTGTCATTACATCAAGCACAAGGCCTTCCAGAACTGCTCCCTGGGCTACAGCCTCTCGTACCGGCCGGGGAGCATCCTGCTCACCATCCAGCAGGTCGAAGCGCGGGACTACGCGCTGCCTTGTTTCATGAGTGTAGTTTGGCAGTGCCTCCACCACAGCCTGGCGCTGCAGCAAAGCCTTCACCACAGCCTGGAGAAGCCCCAGGAGGCGGTCTTCCTGTATCCTCCTGCCCCAACACCACCAGTGAATTTTCTTTGTGACATACTTGGTTGATAAGTAATTCTGTTTATCTGTGTTTTTAATCCCCATTTATTTAAGTTCCCTAGATTCTGCCACAGTTTGCCAGTTCCTTGTTCGTTGTTGATGGTTTGTTTTTGCCTGCGTTGATTCCTTGGTCCCGTGGTGTTCCTTGAGTTGGATATCTGCATTGATGTTCACCTTCCTCCACAAAGCGAGACAGGATCGTTGTGGCTCCCTGTTTTCATGCCTGAACCAAGCCACCCTTGCCCACCTACAGATGGTGCAAAGGCAGCAGGCTCTTGTCCAGGCGTATAGGTTTAACATCCAATCCTGATGTCCCTACTCTGGTTGATGTTTAAGTTTAGAATTCATTCAGAAGTCATTGTGATTACTTTTAAGGAACTGAAAGATTAGGCTCCTATTTATGGAGCCGAGCTATTAAAGATCCCCTTTTCGGGTTCTGCTATCTGTCCCTCAGTCCAGACTGAGGCTCAGGGGAGTCTCTTGGTCAATTTGTTTGTACATAGAGTACAAAATAGGCTTTTATAATAAACATGATAATTGTAACTACATATTTTATACACAGCGTACCTTTAACAATTGTCAATATATACTCCTTAAAATGACCTGTATCTTGAGGTGCTTTGGATAAAAGAACACAAAGAAGAGAGGATTTCTGTTATAATTGCTGATTTATTCGCCTACATTTCATCATCTCCATCTTCTTAGCCATATGTTCAAATGTTGTTCAGCTATATTACCTTTAAAAATAACTATGGTTAAATGCAGTTTCTAGCTGAGTATAGCCCATAGCCACAGCATGCCCTAATGAATGGTTGTGTACTCAATATACTCATAAACCTCAGTTTTTGTCTTCAACCTAAAACCTGATCCTTCAAGAATCCTGATCCCTCAATGGAACAACAAACAAAACAGAATGCCACACAGACTTTTGTTCCTATCATTCTATGTTAAATATACAGGTTTTAGTGGTGCATAATGAAGTAGTCTCTTCCAAGCTAGCTTCCAATAGGTGGCCCATCTCATCGGCCATCTGTCCATTTCCTACGTACACATAATCCACCACAAGGCAGGGAGGAAAGCCATTCCCTGGGTAGGACCTGATGAGACAAAGGTTCAGGACCACTTATTATACATTGTGTTCATTGTGGTACCTTGCACTGTCCATACGGCATGCATATCCCTTCACTTTGTTCAAATAATTTATGCTCAAACAGCCCACTTTAAAACAAACATTATTAATAATGTGTGCATCAAGATAGAGAAATACACTCTTTGTGTTGTGTTATTTGACACAGTGTCATTTCCAACCTATCCTCCATTGCAGCAACATCAGATTGCTATGGCATAACAATCAACCATCAATCATTAACAAATATTTCAGTATGTCATGGTGGAAGTGCACGTGGACATACCTGGTAGGTGCTGGCCGCGGCTCTGGCCTTCATTGACCCCCTCTGAAAAACAACAGAGGCAACACATTGACCATACAGTCCCCAACCCTTTACCCTCCACCTCTTACGATGTTTAACCTTATCTTATCCATAATCAGCTGCAGCAGCACATGGGAATGGTGTTCTGTTCAAACAGGCCCGATCGTACACAGCAGAGGGAGCGGGGGCTTCTCTCGCTCACCCGTCCTCATGGCCAGGTGGACGCTGTTATCCGACACGTCGTGGCGCTTGCTGACCGAGCACACGTGTGTGCCGTAGTCCCGCGCTTCGACCCGCTGGATGGTGAGCAGGATGCTCCCCGGCCGGTACGAGAGGCTGTAGCCCAGGGAGCAGTTCTGGAAGGCCTTGTGCTTGATGTAATGACACAGCAGCCCTCTCCCCGGGGGGCCCCGCCACTGGACGGACAGCTGGGGGACTTCCCCGTGGTCCTCGTAGCGGTACACGCAAGGCATGGTGACGGGGTGACCAGGCAGAGTGAGGAGCTGGGTCATGCTGTCTACAGATAGTAGAGTGTTATGAGCGTGGATTGGATAGAAGATGTTTGATGCTATTAATAATGTGTGTTTGTGTGTATAATCATTGGCAGAGAGTATTTAAATATGTACTTAATATTCAGCCATCATGTTTGTTCTTAATAGTTTATTTAATTCTTCATATTATTAATAAAACTGTGTGTGATGAAGCTCATCTTGAGGTCTGGCCATCCTGGCTCCCCAACAGGCCAAACAAATGATCAACTCTATGTGCATAAATATGCTCTTTTTCATTGACTTACCTTTGCCATCCGTGTGGGACAAAGCACATCCCCAGCACAGCGCAGCTACCCAGGTAGAGACATACAAAACGTTTCCCCACATTTTATGATGGCTCGATTCTGTTATTATATAATGCATCGATTATTATGTTGAAGCTCTTGAGGTAAGCAACTGATAAGCAGCCTGTGCTCTTTTGGTTTTTCTTATGAGTGGCCTGCATGCACCGACATGAGGAAAACTGTCTACCGTTGCTATGGTTACCAACAGGTGATCTCAAAGGAAGGTCCCCTATGTTTTAATTGTAATTTGATACATCCAAAGAGTCAAATCTTCAACAGAAACGATAAATCACAACAGAAGTTTCTTTAATGTTAAATCAGTGCCATTTACAAATGTAACCTTGGTAAACATGTACAGAAGTATTTAATTTTAGCTAAAAACTATCATTTTACAACAACTATCAAGAAACATTTACATCACAACACACAACACTAAATAACACACTATACACTGGCCCAATCCTCAGAATGCTTGTATTTACATACTTTCAACTGTGTAAACATACACACACACGCACACGCACACACACACACACACACACACACACACACACACACATGCACACACCACACACACATCTCTCTCTTTCGCTCTTTAGATGCACACACCACACACACATCTCTCTCTTTCGCTCTTTAGATGCATACATCCACAGGTGTCCCATTTCATACTTCAATACTTCAATACATTTTGTAATAACTAAACATTGTTTTATTGTCCTGACCTATTGACTTGGATAAGTGGAACGACAAGAGAGGGAAGAGTTTGGTCTCTTAACAACTTGACTTCTCTCAGAGAGGTGAGATACAATTAGAGCTCCATCTTATTGCCAACATACCCAAGGAAAATAAAAATGTTCAGGTTCAGGTGCTCAGCTCACCTTTTGCTGGACTGTCTATGTTGAGCCACAGCAGGGCCGATTCGTGTTATGTGGCTGTTATTTAACACAGTGCCTTAGGAAAGAATGTGACAGACAAATGATTAGAATCACAAGGATGGATCCTGTAAGCAACCGCAACAGTACAGGTTCACACGGCGGACAAGGAGAAGTTGAACATTGCGGTGGCTTTATTGCGGATGCTTTAGACCATTTCATTGGGTTGACCGTCCTCGACAAGAAACAAATGATCATCATACTGAACTTTACTGGTTCTGTAATTATGTTTAATTTTTTTCAATTGTGCTTTTGAAGCAGTACCTCAGCTGTGAAGTTCAGATCCACATGGGGCTAACTACAGTGCAAGACCATCATAGTAAAAGGAACAGTGTTTAAGTACACTTCATCTGCTTGTATTTCTTTGTACATGTGTATGTCCTGCATTCTGCCCATTGTGCTGTTCTGGTGTGCTTTGATGCTGCTCCTGGTGGTTGTCCAGCACACACTGGTTACTGGATTCCTCGGAACAGACACATGGCGAACACCATGGCAAATAGCTGGAGAGGGGAACAGCACGGGTATGGAGATATCAACACAATATATTGGGTTACGGGTTAATCGATACATCTCTACTGCAGGATTTTATAGATGTATATATATTTAGAGACAATATATTTTATTCATTCGTCCGTTTCTTAAGGGCAGAATAATGTTGTGGATAGTGTGTCTGAATACCACCCCAAAGGTTCTGGTTTCAATTGACAAATATCTGCAGTCTTACATTGAGAAATCATTGAAAAGTACACTTTACTATCACCTTGATGACCTTTATCAGGATTCAAGTTGGTTTGGGTAAAAGTGCCTCCCAAATAAATAAATATAGTTATACTGCATATTTTCTCCCACTTTACTGAGACTTAAGGGCAGTAGTATACATCACGGTAATCCAAAAGAGATCATTAGAGGACCTACTTCAATAGTGAGCACCACAATGGCCAGAGCACCCGCCATGTAGATGTACGTCTCAAAGTAGTCCACCACGGCTGAGTAACAACCCTGTATGAAGACAAACAGCCAGGTGAAGACGGCAGCATTATGCTCTGGCAGCTCACTACAATGAGATCTATGCTAAATAACTATAATGCAGGCAAAATATATATTTTCTTGAAAACATGTTTGTTTGAAATGTATTGATTAATTGATTCTCTTGGAGTAATCACATGTCTAATGCTATTTTACAGCAGTGCCCTGCCTAAAAATAACGATTTTGAAAACCGAAAATGAAAACGTCCTGCACCAAAACTGACACTGCAGTGCTAACACAGTTTGTTCTTACTTATCATTATTACTTATAGTCACATGTTTTTGTGCATGCAATCTTCATTTGCATGCACAACACACAGGACTAGTTTATGAGTATACATGCATTTGGAGGGATCAGACACCAATGCGCTCTGGTGACCTTGTTGTGTCGGAAGGCCATGGTGCCGCTCAAGCACTGCTCCAGGCTCACGTGCTCCACGTCTCCAAGGAAACGGTTCCTCTGACAACAGGCCTCGGGCACCGCCTTCCTGGGGCTGATGAGCCTGAAGAGACTCTCCTCAAAGTCCTCTGGGCTGCTTACGCCACAGCAGTCAAACTGCAGCACAGGATCAGGGAGAGGATCACAGAGATGCTCTTTCGTACCCTCTGTCTCGTAGGGGATGAGATGTTAAGATGTGAGTAAAAATGTTCTCTTTTAATTCCCAGACGTTACCGTGGTCATGATGGCGTTCCACGTGGAAGTGAACACATCTGTGTTGTTGTGGCCTTGATAGTGACGCTTCAGCTCCCTGGTGAAGTACTCTCTGGTCAACTACACACACACACACACACACACACACACACACACACACACACACACACACACACACACACACACACACACACACACACACACACACACACACACACACACACACACACACAAAAGAAAGTGCAAACAAACACACACTCACACCCACACACACCACACACACACACACACACATGAAAGTGCAAATACACACACACATACACACACACACACACACACACACACACACACACACACACACACACACACACACACACACACACACACACACACACACACACACACACACACACACACACACACAGACACACACACATGAAAGTGCAAATACACACAAACAGACACACACACACAAACACAAACAAACAGGCATTCATACACACATAGACATAACAATTGCATCACATAGCCCACATATTCACCCAACCCAATAGTATCTAACCTAATTTATTATGACTTAGTGCAGATGAAGCAACATTGTTGCATTATTATGACTTAGTGCAGTTAAAGCCACAGTGTCGCTTTGCTGACTTATAGTTCCCTTCATAACCTCCCTTTACGTCCAGCTCTCAGTTTACTTTCAAAGTGTAATACTCACATGCTCTCGAAAGAGGAAGGCCAAAATGGCCGCTGCTAGCTCAGTCAGGAAGATGAAAAGGATGAGCATGAAGAACTGAAAATACAAGACAACAGTCACGGGCTTGTCGTTGTTTGAACACAAGCTCTTTGACTTTAGGTCATGGCAAGTGTAAATATTGCTCAGTGTCCGGTTCCCATCAGTGCAATGTGATTGATCTCCTCTAGATGGCAATGTTGTACAATTCTGATAGTCTGTGCTTTGGGCTTCCTACAATGAAAATATATTCAGAAAACAATTATAATAGTAATGATAATAAAATGATAATAATAATAATAATAATAATAATAATAATAATAATAATAATAATAATAATAATAATAATAATAATAATAATAATAATAGTAACAAGTAAAGATCATATATATTCCTATTTGACTTGAACTTTTAATCAAAAATGATCTTGTCATTTTACTCCATTCAAAGGGTGTGACGAACTTGATTTCCAGTGAGTCGTGTTGATACTGAGCATCAGGACTAAACTCACAAAGAGCAGCAGACATTTGTTCTCCCGGATGGCCCCGCAGCAGCCCAGGAAGCCGAGCAGGAAGAGCAGGCCCCCCAGGGCCAGGATGATGTAGACCCCCGTGAACAGCAGGGGGTTGGCTGCCACAATCTCCCTAAAGCCCATGGGGTCCAGCAGCACCCACAGACCCACTCCCAGCAGGAAGGACCCACCCAGCTGACACAGGCAACACGTTGAAAAAGCCACCGGTTGAAAAAGAAAAAGGAGGGTTTAAGAGAGATCTTGAGAGAGAGTTCAAGTCATCTTTGTATAGGACTTGTACATGTTTAATTTGATCCAATGATACTTTGTTTGTGTCAAATAGTTCAGTGACTTTCTTTAGATGTGATGTGTTGTTTTAATGTATCCCCACTGTGTGTGAGGGTATTACGTCTCCCCCAAAAAGGACTAAAGATCAGAAAGTATATTCAGGAAGCGTGTAATAAAATAAATATTATATAAAAACTTTGATATTATCAAAGGCTTGATAATATCTTTCGTATTGTGGAAAAACATTACATGTTTTGTAAAGCCCTGTGCAGACAAATTTATTTTAAGTGTTCAAAAGCACCAAAATGTTGTTTACGAAATCAGATACCATAAATTTAATCCCCCTTCATCCTTATGCATGCGGCAATAATCCAGCACCCAAAATGAAAGTCTAGGATCATCAAAGTACCATCCTATCTACAAAAGTAGACAGCAAATATGAGATAATAGCGAGTGCAGCAATGGCAGCAACATGAAAAGGTCATTTTTTGAATCAATTATGCATTCAAGACAGCGAGAACAGGAGCTTCGGAGGGTATAATGTGATGGACTTACAAAGATGAAGAAGTTGAAAATGAACATGAGGTACTTCATGCAGCTGAGGCAGTCCCCTTCCATGGCTGACCGTGATGCTGGTTCCTCCCTGTGGCCCTGAACACACACATACACACACACACACACACACACAAACACACACACACACACACACACACAAGTACACACACGCAGGAAAACACAAACAGGCACACACATGCACACACACACACACACACACACACACACACACACACACACACACACACACACACACACACACACACACACACACACACACACACACACACACACACACACACACACACACACACGCAGTAAAACACACTCAGGCAAACACATACACATGCACACACTCAAACAAACACACACATCCAAACTCACACACACAAACACAAACACAGACATACAAAGACATGCACACACACACACAAACACACACTCACAGACACATAAAAACACATATACAGACACGCACACAGATACAGACACACGCACAAACATTCAGATACAAACTCGCATGGGCATGCAAACACGCACATAGAACACACAAACACCCATAAAAAAAAACATTGACATTAATAATAAGCATTAACAGATATTTATATGACATGGTTTATTATTATAAGACATATTTGCTGCTCATAGTACCAGAAATGTTGGTTGCTTTTCTTTGTTAAAAAAAAAAAGCTTTGGACCTCTGGTAACTTGTGACGGACATTTATTATTTATGAGATTTTAAAGACAAAAAAAAGACAAAATAAATAATTCATGTCAAAATGTTTCAATAGATACATTGTCAGTGAACATTTTAAAATAATATATTATAAAAAAAATTATATTATATTATAAAAAATAATTTGCAGGCATTTGATGAGACCTACAAAATGCAATTCCATAGCCTGGTATTTCACCACTCACCAAGAAATTACAAAGCCAGCAGCACAAGCCCTGCAAGGAGCCCATCTGTGTTTCACAAGGCAGCCCGTGAGGTTTGATCTGTGTGGGTGGTGATGTCACTGTCTCGGCAGGTAAGTCTGCCATGTTCCGGACGCGCTCTGCTTAAGCAAGTGAGAGTTAAACTGAAAAGGAGCACGAGCTCCTCTAACTAGGCTTCTCTGAGCCTAGTTAGACACCACGACAGCCTAAACACAAACAACAAATACAAAAAACAATAGATACGTGTGTATGTGTGTGTGGGATTGTGTGCTTGCATGTGTATCCATCCATCTACGCATCTACATACATATGTCTGTGTTATCCCTTAACATTCTCTCACTCATCGTAGTCGAATCAATAAATACATAAAATAATAATAAGAAGAAATTAAGTCCAAAAAAACATCACGCCGGAGTGTAAACAAAATGAGATCACCCGCAGTGCCCACACACACAGAAGGGCAGCAGAAACATTTCTGGTGTCGTGTATGGGGCTGCTGCCAGCGGCGGCAGCATTAGCAGCCAGCCCCACACAGGACAGAGAGAGCTCCACACGGACAGACCAGGACGTGTTGCAGACACCAGGGCCCAGCAGGGGTGTGAGCACAGCCAACTGTGCATTTACCAGTTGCTCTTCTGAGCTGTGTGCTGTGAAAGTAATGTGACCATACCGTCTATGGCAGTGTGTGTGTGTGTGTGTGTGTGTGTGTGGTGTGTGTGTGTGTGTGTGTGTGTGTGTGTGTGTGTGTGTGTGTGTGTGTGTGTGTGTGTGTGTGTGTGTGTGTGTGTGTGTGTCACGTGTGTGGTGTGTGTGTGTGTGTGTGTGTGTGTGTGTGTGTGTGTGTGTGTGTGTGTGTGTGTGTGTGTGTGTGTGCACGTGTGTGTGTGTGTGTGTGTGTTACGCTGCTCAAACGTAACAAAGAAACGGGGCAGGAGACAGCGCAAACAATCAACGTTTCTTCATTTAATTGCGTAAAAAGCATGAATCACAGATCTTGACAATCATAGTGCAAAGCACAAATCAAATCTCTCGCCCCCCCCGTCTCTCCGGGCCAGGCCCACATTTATCCGGTTCACGGGGACACACCCCGTACGCAGGCCCACCCCCATCCTGGAACATGTGGGACCAGGCCTATGAGAGCAAGGCAGACAAAACAAGTAGCACACACACAACGACAACTGAGAGGCCAATGTGGCCGTAACAGTGTGTGTGTAGAGGTAGGGGGAAAGTACCGGTCAAACACTAGGGAGGTAGACAGGTAGTCTGTAGACAGACAGAGAGACAGACAGGCAGACAGGACATAATTCCATTTCATCGAATGAAATTATGAGCCAAGCTTATTACATTCCTGTGACTGAAAGTGCCACACAGAGAGGCAGGGGCAGTCATCTCAAACTTCCAAGAAATGACACCCAAATAATTGCTCTTATCCACGACACAGAAATGTGGGTGTTAGAACAGGTTGGGAGTGTTTGGAAGGGAGTCGGAGAGTCGGCTGGCTGCTAGAGGAGAGGAGGGAGGAACCGTGTGGCTGACGGTGTTCCACCTTGTCAACCTCCGCTCATCATTGAGGGATCATCCATCTGATCCCCCCCCCCTATCCACCCCCAGACGGTCCGGGTGAAGCCCAATCATCTGAGCTATAACCTCCTCTCATCTCGTTTGGCGAAGAAAAGTGCACTGGCTGCTAGTACAACAGACTGGTATGGCATCCACAGGCATTTTGCTGTGAGCTATAAGTTACAGAGCATGTTTGGACTCCATCTGGCCCAATTAGTAAGGCAATAGTTTTCTCTCATGTAATGTTATCAGCCCTGAAGACACAGTACAAGTCCTATTCTCTACAGAGGTCAAGCATATGCATCGGCCCATTGTGTCCACAGCTGCTATTGGATTTGTCTTGTTTATTTCATTATTTTCATATTTTATTGAATTACACATTTTATGTCCTTCAACAGAAATAGCCAGTTATAATGACTTTCAGGTCTTAGTCAGAAGCACACAGGGAACCCTACAGTTATATTTAGTTCTATACATACAGAATATCAAACAAACTGATTCTACTCAAGGCTTATTATCAGATGTTATTCATACCAGCGTGGCCAGCTATGTTATAACACAAGCAATTTACGATTTATTTGACTTACCTGTCTGAGCCTCTGAGGTCCATGCTCAAATTCTCTCTCTCTCTCTCTCTCTCTCTCTCTCTCTCTCTCTCTCTCTCTCTCTCTCTCTCTCTCTCTCCTCTCTCTCTCTCTCTCTCTCTCTCTCTCTCTCTCTCCTCTCTCTCTCTCTCTCTCTCCTCCTCTCTCCTCCTCTCTCTCCTCTCTCCCCCTCTCTCTCTCCTCCTCTCCCTCCTCCCTCCCTCCCTCCCTCTCCCTCCCTCTCCCTCTCCCTCTCCCTCTCTCTTGATATTGAGAGTAACTATTTTTATAACTTAATGCGTAGGCTTATAGAATATATTCCTTGAGCAATAGTTTTCATATTTTCGCACAAAATACATTTTTGGTACTCCCCCAGTAGAAGTTAGAACATTTGTGATATGTCGTCAAAGTTCTGTTCAACACCTGTCAACAGAAATCCAACCTTCATAATTTGTCGGCCTGCTTGTCTTGGCATCGTCGATATAGACCACATGGAGCTTTCTCCATCGAGAGTTAAGTGGAAGAGGAAGAATTCAAAGCATTTCATCAAATACCATATTGTAGGCCTATGTGAGTTTATGTTGAAGTAATAAAATAAACATAAAAAAAATTGCAAAATGTATTGACAGTGTTGTGTTAAATTAATTTAAGGTTTATATTTGTATCTTTAGCATAGTGTTGTTGTGGAATGTAACTAAAATGTAGGACAAAGTCTGAGAAAGATACTGTGCAATCAAGTTCCCCCTCCCTCTTTACCTCCCTCTCCTCTTCCCTTTCCTCCCGCTCCTCATCACTCTCCAACCTTCTCCATCCAATCCTCCTCCCTCTCCTCCCCCCACTCCTCATCCCACCCCTCCCACCCCAGTCTCTCCATTGTGACCCTGACTACCTCCATCAGGCTCCAGAGAGGAGGAGCAGGGTGGAGGAAGAGGAATGATCTTTTTTAAATATCATGTCAATGGGAGACAAATCTGAGTGTTTTCCGTTACTCATGTTGTTTGCTTGTATCTTCGTATTTTCGTATTTTTGCCTTAATTCTTATAATTTCCACTTGCCAACTTCCCAGTTACGGTACAGTATACAGACACACGCACCACACTCACACACATTGCTGAGACTCTATTCATCTTGTAATTTCATGCATGCATTGTCCAAAAATAAGTCTGAAGGGAGCGAATGAAGTGGAGCATCGCAGGGATTAAACCTCAAATCGTCCTTCACACAAATGCAGCCCTGGCTGGGAAATAGTGGGGATGGGGGTTGAGTGTGGGTGCAGTAAAAATCAATTAAGGATGTTTAAATTCAACCCAGCAGGTACACACTTGATGGACTGTGATACTATTAGGGTGCATGCATCGGTACCTTACAGTTCAGTGTAGAAATTAAATCTGCATGAATGATGTGTGAGAAAGAGAGTGACAAAGCAAAAAGTTGCTTGGTGTGCATCTGTGTGTTTGTGTGTGCGTGTTTGTGTGTGTGTGGGGGGGGGGGGGGCTATGAGCATGAAATGTGTATGCGATGTGTAGAATGTGCTGAGTAGTGTGTGAGCATGCGGATGCATGTTTGTATTTGTGTGTGTAAGAGAGATTCAATCAATGCACACACATTGATTTAAGTTTGGTCTGTCTCTAAAACATACAGCATCTTAAAGACAAATCCTTTAATCACTTCAGAGTCTGGAGTGGGCACTGCGAAAATATAAACTCTTTAAAAGAGTTACAATAAAGCAGCAGAGACACTGCTGTTGCTGACATTCGATATTTATCAGAGCCCTACTTTACCAAAGAGCCCCATTGGATAAGACACTCTCCATTATCATTTATAAAACTCCTGGCCGATATGGCCCAGGACAGAATCGTCAGCATATCGTGGCACTGCAACAGGAAGCCCCAAATGGGGAGCGCCTCGGCTGCGTAGAGCCAGTATGTTCAGAGAACACCAGTGCAGTACCAGTAAGCCACTGGTGACAGGCTGAGGATCCAAACCCATTCATCACACCTGGGCACTGCAGCGAGGACGCGCAGCCCGGTCCCTGGAGAGGCAGTGGGACTCAGATAGGGCCTTGAGCAGTGATGAACAAGCATCGCGTGGGTTTACAGCCCCTCAGGATCTGCTGCTGCCTATTTACATCCATAATGAGAGCGCAGTGTAAACAGCACTGCCACAGGCTCCACAGCTTGAGCCAGAATAGATGTGAATGGAGCTTTTCAGGACTCAAGGTGCAGGGTTCTTCTTGTCATCCGAAGCCAACCTTTCCCTACAAAAAGGCTGAGACACAGCACTGATTAACCGTGTTTAGAACCGCCTACTTATCAGGACGGAAGAGGTCCTGATTGACATACAAGCACAACCAACCACGGACCGTATGCCAGAAACAGTGCTTCTAGAAGGACAGACCCCTGTCTTTCTAGAAGGAATTGTGTAAAGTTACCAGGAGTAACTTTACACAATTCCTCAAATATATATATACCGGGGACTGAATGGCCCATGGATGTAAGCATAAGAATTGTGCAGGAGCTACGTCTACATTTCTGGAAGTGATTACTCTAAAAGCTAATGAGAGTCATGTGTTCCTTCTCCAAGTCGCTGGCTGGCTCAACTTGCTCTGTGTATCAGCCTTTCAGGACCAGTCACATGGGGAAGTAGTGAAAACGAACAGAAGAGGCTGAGACTCTCCTCTCCATATAATTGCAATAGACTGGAAAGTAAATAAGTCCCATGCACACATGAATACTCTCATTACTAGTACGAAGAAACCCACGTGTGCATGCTTTCCTCAAAAATTGCGCTTGCTCTCTGGGAGAGCATGTGAGTCATTTACGTGAGCCACAGAACACCCACGTTCTATAACGCATAGACACCCACCCAGTCCTAAGAAGAGGGGGAGCACCCAATAGGTGAGTGCATGAACAAGGGAGATATACACATGTTGAGTCTTTCATCTGCCTCGTTCAGCGTGAACCCCCAGGGCAACCAGATCAATAATGAGGCTCAGCAACACTGATCGATGTTTGAATGATTTCCTCCATCACCCCGTCTCACGGCTGGTGAGAAACACTCCCTGGCCTTGGATTCGTTAGATTTAGGGTCTCGATTTATTTTTATAAAGAGACAATAATAGGGCTATTTCCATCACTGAAGGGGGTTTCAAAGCAGTGATGTGTACGGTTTTGGTTGAATAGTAAGAGTAGGTGCATAAGGAAGGTCAAGTAACCAACGCAAGCGATTAAATAAAAATTACATTTTGAATATAATATAATTGTATATAAGTAAGTACAAGCAATGTGAAATAAAACACCTGCATAATCCCTAAAGAAGTCTATCTATCCCATATGTTATAAAGTCAGTCTCATGTTCGTATTTGAGGGACTGGAGGAACTCCTGGGATGGGAGGACTTGATGTAACCTTGCTCAAATATTTAAAGACATTTGAATAATGTACTTCTTAGCTAAACGTTTGTTGTCTGATTTGGAAGCACTAGGTAAAGAGTTGAAATGGAAGGGAAAGATGTCATCTTTTAGTGACTGTGGTCTTTTGTTCCAGACGGAAGACCTGTAATCTCTGCTGGCACGGCGGGCTGAAGAAAGGTTCTTAAGATCTGTTAGACCCACTGTGCAAAAGCCTTCTGAAGTGTGTGCGTGCGTGGGGTTGTGTATGTAGGCTACATGGCAAGATTTATTCACATTTGTGCATCATTATGCAAATCGTTTTTTTGCGAGCCAAAGTTTAAATTCAATTGCTGAATCATTAACACAGCACTGCTGTACTAGGAGCGTTTGAGTATCTCAACACATAACAAGCTGGGGATAACGATCAAAATCTGTTGTGAACCTAATGCAATGTGGGTCTGTTGTGGGCCTTTTGAAATGGCTCAGGTCAGCTGAATCAACTCAGTCTGTGTACAAAAATTATTCATGGTGTTATTATGGAGTTTGTACAGATCCCCTATAAATAGTTTGAATAAAGTCTGAATTTGCCTCCTCCACCCCGTATACATGTATGCAGGTGGAGTAGAGGTGAGAAAGGTGGAGTAACATACATTATATAAACATTAGTTATAAAACAGAGCAGTAGAAATGAACGGTAACTAATGGAGATTCCTATCAGTGCAACGTGTGGAGGAAGATGAGTGTATGGCTGGTTTCAGTACAGGGTAGGCTTAAAGAGAGCAGCATACCATATGTACCTGGCAACGGCTCGTGGTTTCAAAGGAAGGTGGAGGTTTTCGTCACTGCTTTGGAGCCGTCGGTCTCGCAGCGCTTTACATTAGCTGAGGAGAAAGAGAGAGGAATCAGGGTGGTTATGCTGGGTTCAGATGCTGCATCAAAGGCATGGAGAGAGGTGCAGGATTTTGAAATTTCGTCATCG
The DNA here is from genome assembly GCA_900291075.1 of Melanogrammus aeglefinus. Lineage (NCBI taxonomy): Eukaryota > Metazoa > Chordata > Actinopteri > Gadiformes > Gadidae > Melanogrammus > Melanogrammus aeglefinus. Next base: position 20,223 of record OLKM01001965.1, read on the forward strand.
TCTGTTGGACGCGGAGCAAAATAGTGACACAGAATTTATTTTGCCGTTCTCGGGAAAACAAGTTCCACTTACATTTTGCCACTTTACTCATCACCAAATGAGATAATCTACAAGTCCCTTTTAGCTAACTACGTTTTTTTTTAATTTATAAGACTATACTGACATCAATTTTTCAGCTTTACTTCTCCACAGATAGAGCTTGAAAACAGTTTTGGATGAAGGCACCTATAAGCACACTGGACCAATAAGCTTTTATAGAATGGCCTGTTACTATAGAAACAAAATCACTACACAGGATGCAAAATCATGGTGGTGGACTTTTGTTGCAGTGATCTCTACCTACAACCCTTCCTGCAGGAGGAAATGGCCAAGTATCTGCTGATACACCCAAAAATATAACGATCGATCACACTAATTATTTGCTGTGTGCTTCACAGTGCTTCACATGTATTTATACTTTCAAGCATTTACCGAACCCAGACAAAACACCATAACTGCAACCATGCTAAACAAATATAAACTATTTATTTGAGATGGAAACACAGTAGATATACAGTGCGAAAGCGACAGAACCATAGATACAGACAGAAAGACAGACAGATGTATGGACTGATTGACAGACATATGCCAGTTAATTGCATTTGGGGGAGGGTTAATTGTGTGTCCGTTTTTTTGTTTGTTGTTGTTGTTGCATGTATCGTCGAGGTTGTGGACAGCTGAGCTGGGGGTAAGAGAGAGCTGTGAAGCAGAAGGCCTGTGAATCAGATCACTTGGGTAAAGCAGTGCTTCCCACACACCCAGGAAGGGCTGGAGTGGTGACTAACGTGGCAACATGTAGCCTTCGTCCAATACTCAACACCTGAACTCCTTAATAACAATCCTTTACTAGTAGGAATTTGAGAGACATTGGCGGTTGTGTTGTGTATTCTCGGTTATTCAGAGGACGTTTTAGACTTCTGATAATTCTAATGGGGCAGTTTTTTCCGCACATTGGCTAATGTGCACATTGGCTAACCAGTGATCTTTAATAAGGGATTATCTTTTTAGCAAGCATAGCCCAGTGTCTAGTGTTGCGCTCTATGAATTGTGTCAGCTAACCAGGAATTGTAATTTTCAGTGCCTGGAAGCCCAGGGAGATGCAATTAGATGTGTTTTTGCAGTCAATTGACATTTAGACAAATATAAATGTTATTGCATTGCACAACCATCCAGACATATTGGCCTACAACAGACACATTGTGCAGCAATGGCAGTAGGAAGTATTTAGAAGGTCTGGGCAAATAATGTGTTGAAAATATTGGGACTGTGTCATACAATGAGTTGGCAAACAAAACATTTAGGCAGACCTTGTGTTTTATTGGCACTGCTTTATATAATATATATAAATATTATTGATGATTTGGCTTGCCAGAGGGAATCATAGAGCAAGATAACATTCAATTAACGTCCCGATTATATATATATATATGCATACAATATATATACATATATATTCCTAATTAGTGTTTTGGTTGCTGCCGGTCACAGCACTGCTGTGGAGAGGCTGAGCTCTTCCCAGTACAAACTAGTCACACAGTCCTTCCATCTAGAGGGCCAGGAATAGATAGGACCACACAGGGAGCATGGTACTCCAGTTGTAATTGCCTATGCGTCAAATATATGTAATTCTTGCCCAAAAAAAGGAGCATCTGGTTCACATTTGGTTCAACTTGAATACTGGCATCTTTTGCGCTCGGTGGCTATGGGAAACGTCTGTTGCTAATGATTGGATTGTATGTAATAAGTGTCTCAGATTGGAACAGTGTGGTAAATAACCAGAGTGTATGCCTAAAACACAACGCAATACTACTACTGAGTCCTATGGGAGTACCATTATAGTTTAGGTTTACGACTCATACACACAAACCACACAATCAAACACACACAGGCACACACACACACACACACACACACACACACACACACACACACACACACACACACACACACACACACACACACACACACACACACACACACACACACACACACACACGCGCAGTTATTCACAATTTTGACAAATCAAACAAATGTCTATAACAAATTAAGTAAAACTTTATTTGCTATAAAATAACTGCTAGAGAAAAGAGTAACATGACTAAAGCTCAGAGCTATGAGCAGGCCCAGCTACGGGTCTTATCTGTGGCCTCTTGGGGTGACCATCTGCTTGCTAATTCAGTTTGACCGAATTTAATCTGGTTAAGGTACAAAGAAAAACTTTGAGACAGCACCAGGGCATTGGTATCATCTATTCTCTTTGTGGCTTCATGGCCTGAATGACATAGCTATCGTGCTGTAATTAAATCAACGCATGATGGCCAGTTTAACAGCATTTGTTTTATCCTTTTCTTTTTTTTCCGGAAGGGTCAGTACTCAATCGTATACATTTGTTACGTCAGGAAGTGGAAAATAATACATCCATTCCGTCGATGATGCGATAAGGCCATTTCAGACAATCGAATGAACCACAATATATCACGCTATCGGAAGGTGAGAGACCAGAAAAGTTTCCTGACATTCAGAAAGAATGGAATAAAACGAAAGAATGTAAAGAACAGGACACAGCAAGTAACACTGTCGGGGACTTCAGGATAAAGGAACCGGCTGACTGTTGTTGAGTGAGGCCCGTACCACTGTGACTTGTGCCTTTTGTCACCATGCGGTGATCCACAAATAGACCCACTCCCTCCTCCAAGATGCGATGGGAGCTGGGGGGAGAGACAGATGGACCAGCGCTGCACAGGATCCTCAGCCTCAACAATACATGGCTGGCGTGCATTTGAGCATTTCAAACCGCCCTGGTCACACTGTTGGATGTGGTCACAAGGGTTAACAAGCCATACCTTTGAAAAGGTGTGATTAAGGTGAAATTAAACTGCTGTTAAGAGAAAAAGAGGAGAAAATAAGAGAACAAGATTTGTAAACTCAACCACCGAATGATGTCCTCTCCCTATCTGCTCCCTTCCTCCCTAATCCTTCCGCCATTGAGAAATGTTGCATTGAATGCATCTGGACTGACAGGCCCATTGGATACCTCAAACCATGAGGGAATAAAATGCCCTGGTTGGTCAGAAATGAGCCGGGAGCTGTTTAAAATCATAAATGGCTCATAGAGAGGCAGTTGCCTTCAACTCGAAAGAGATGTTTTCACTGAGCATTTTACTCACTAATACCTGAGGGAATGCTCTGCCATTTCTAACAACAGACCATCAACTAAAATATCTTGAATTTCACCTTCAGTGCCTTTAAATAGATATCAATGGCGAAAAATTACCTATTCCCCATTTTTTTTATTCCTATGTATTTGTTATACTAGCTATGATATGTTGTCCCAACATATCCATCAGTGCATAATGTTCTCTTTAGCTCTGTAACCAGCTTGAAAAAGTGATGCATCTCCTGGTTAGTTTCTCCTTATGACAATGAATGCCGGATGTGAGATCCTACGCACACTCTGGAAGAGAGGACAGAAGTCCACTGGGAGCCATACAGCCTGCTGGTTATTCCAGTGAATGCACCAATGGACATTCAAGTGTGCTGTAATGTTTCCCGAAATAAGCGATACAGGTTCCCTCGCCAGGATTATGGGAAAGATCCAAGACAAAATAACCTTGTTGGAACATTTCCATTTAAATCGGATACAGACTGCAGTGCCCAATGAATCTGCATACAGCCACAACAGCTTACTTAGGTCAAACCCTTTATACAACTGTTCAAGGCATTGTCCCCTTTTTTTTGTCTAGCAGTAGCCTACAAAGCTGTTCAATAGACCTGCATGGCCACTGGGCCAATCTAAAAGATTTGTCTTAGTCAAGTGTGTCTAGTGATGAATGTGCCTTAGTCGGACAACACAAGTAGAGGGCCATTGTAGTGTTAAAATAATTGTGCATGAAAGATAATTCATGTTTTGTTCATATTCCAGGACATAATGTATCAAATCTTCAGCTTTAAACATGTCATGAATGACTAGGTTCAACACATAGTCTTCCTCATTAAACAAATGTCCAGATGCTGACATCATCATAGCCCTGCTGACATTATAGTTACCAACCAGTTTGGGCCCATGAGCCCATTGCTAGCTCTGAAATAGTTTGCAACCCCAACTTTAACTTTTGTGCATCTGCTTCCACACAGATAGATTTGTTTTACCCAATCAATATGATGATATGATATCAATGTTAGGTTGAAAAGCAGCATCACACGTGCCTGTGAAGAAATACATGAGCTCAGCCAGATATTTCCTTTTCGCAGATGACCTCCAGTAATCCCTCCGTTGTAGGCTACATCTCTGTCATTCTCCCTGTGCTATCTCTTCTTCCCCACTGGGTGCAGATGGGTCGCCTCAACCAGGATGTTCCAAATTATTTTTCCACCCGCAATTATTTAAAGGTGTGTTGCCTAAATGTATGTGAATGGTCCGTGGAAGTACGGTCTTCATTGACCATATGTCATACCTCAATGACGACTCACGAAGATTAATAAATGTATAAGTGAAATCATGTCATAGGAATCTATGGTGGCGTCCAACAAACTCAATTCGTTGAAAACTAACGGGAAAAACTGATTGTTTTTCCCGTTCATGTATTTTGCCTGGATTTCCAGACGTATTTTTTTATTAGAAAACAGTCGCGTTATTTTGTGACACGGTGGACGTTTGAATAGTTCGATCAATGATGTTCTTGCAGACAATTGACAACACACGCAGCGTAACTTACCGCAAGCAGGTCCCCGAGTGAGATGCGATTCCTTCTCCCTAAAAGGTCAAAATAGCGTTAACTATATGAATTGCACTCTTAGATACATCCCTTGAATTACATCGACATGTAGGGCTTCTTCTCGAAAGAATGTGCAATATAATTCCACATTCGCTTGCATTTATCCTATCTCTATAAATAGATTACTCCAAAGGGAACTACAAGAGCGACTAGTGCGAAGCAAGTCTAGTGCTCTCTGTGGAGGTAGACTAGAGGATTCGCGTCCTAGTTGGGCGGGGGCAGTGTCGGCTGTTCCAACTACCCCCAACAAATTATTGTGCTCCTAGTCAGAATAAAACCCACATTTATTCTACTGGTGCATCTTGTTTGTTGACCTAGACTAGCGTTATGATTACTTATCCTCTGTCTCTCTGACTGTAGTAGCTCTGTCTGTCTGTCTGTCTGTCTGTCTGTCTGTCTGTCTGTCTGTCTGTCTGTCTGTCTGTCTGTCTGTCTGTCTGTCTGTCTGTCTGTCTGTCTGTCTGTCTGCTGCTGTCTGTCTGTCTGTCTGTCTCTGTCTTCTGTCTGTGCTGCTGCCTGCCTGCTGCCTGCCTGCCTGCTGCCTCTGCTGCCTGCTGCCTGCCTGCCTGCCTGCCTGCCTGCCTGTCTTTCTTACTGTCTATCTATCTTTAGTAAAGCATCCATACATGTATAAGAGCCAAGCATGTGTGCTTACACACACACACACACACACACACACACACACACACACACACACACACACACACACACACACACACACACACACACACACACACACACACACACACACACACACACACACACACACACACACACAAATAAACAGAAACAAACAAACACACACAAACACACACAAACACACCAAACAGACACCAACAACAACATGGCTGTCAGTGGAGCTCTGCACTCTGGTCTCATTATGGTTGACTGACGGCTGACAGGGGGCATCTCCCGCCTGCTGTCTGCAGTCTGCAGCATCTCAACTCCCTAGATAAGGTTCTCTTGGAAGCATTGATTAAGTGTCTCTCAGATACTTAACACACACAAAGTCATACAGCAATCACACGCATGTGCAAACAAAAAAGGTATGAGTGCACACACACACACACACACACACACACACACACACACACACACACACACACACACACACACACACACACACACACACACACACACACACACACACACACACACACACACACACACACACACACACACACACAGACACAGATGCATAGGAAGGAACCTTCCTGCATGCATGCAGGTGCATTAGTTATTGTTTTTCATGATTGCCTTTGCACAGCTATTTTTACTGGTTTCCTCTTGGATGGTGTCGTTGATGTCTATGTATACCTCAGTCCTTTAACCGTTTTTTATTGCGCACACTTTCTCTGTATTACAACTCTGTCCCTCTACAGGTCGTTGCAAGTCTCTATTCCAAAACACAAATACATGAGTATGGTGGACAGCTGGTGTCCCAGCCGACGGAGAAGAGAACATCCCATTTCTTCGGTTACCAAAACACAATTCCTTCTTTTAATTACTGACTTATTGACTTTTCAATACCCATAGCAAGTTTACAGAGAGACAGATATTGATATCTGCTAAGTGAAACTCTTGCCATCGTTGCAGTTCGGAAACTTGAGTCAGCTGAAGCGTCTCGAGAGTGTTCATTCCCAACTGCCCGTCTGATTGACACATCAACACAGCGGCTTGACTTCTACTTGTATTTGGCATTCTGTTGTCTCACAAATGTGTTCTTTTCTTATTTTTACTATTATTTCTAAAGGATAACGATAATTAATAATAATAATCCAGTTTAGTCGTTTTTTACATTATGCAATGGTCCAGTGTGTCAAATGAGGTTGCATCTAGTGGTGAGGTTGCAGCCATATTTCAACCACCTGAATACCCCCCTAACCCCCTTACAACATCAGAACCAGGTATCTTTCCCATAGTCACCATGGTCACTTCACTTGTTGTAGGACACAGCTTATTAACGTTCCTCTTATTGCATCCATAGCGGTAAACTACATGCATAGACCTATAATTATCGCTATCTGTTATATGTATTGATCATGTGCTACCAGCCAATGCAGTAAGTAAATATGAATTCTCATTTACATGGGATTAAACACTAATTAAAACATATTTATGAAAATGATATTCCATTTCTGCCAAGTCGGCGTAGCTAGATAATACTAAATTATACACACTGCCCCTTTAAACTATTTGCAACAGTGGCAGATGCCAATGATGATACACTCTCTGATTCAGCTGACCACAGTTTGTTTAGTGTTATCTAGATGATGTCATGTTTTTTTGTTTTCCTCTTGATTTGATTGGATGCTCATTTTCCGGTCTCAACAGCTGTCAATCTCACTATCACCATGCTCCGGGAAAATTTTTATTACACTCGCAGCAGTCTCGCCTCAATCTTTCCATGTTAATACTGCTGATTTGAATCCCAGATGCAACTCCCTCTCTCTTATATTATGGTATGCATTCTGTACAGAGTAGCCACACTAAAATATGAATTGAGTGAGTGAGGGAGCGAGTGAGCGAATGGAAGACATTTCGAGAAAGCTCAAAACATTTTACCTACAATCTTCTGAATAGCATCTTCAAATATTTCAGCTGTTGGGTATGCTGTGGGATATGCTCATCACTTGATTGGCTTTGATTGATTGATTGGTTGGTTGGTGCCAATGCAAAAGTGAGAATGAATGTCAACAAATCCAGCACAGTGATAGATTATTGGTATTTGTGGAAATACATTTGGTATTTCTGATCACAGTATCTTTGATATTACCCAGTGTTATCAACAAAGACAAAATATGTGTGTTTCTTTGTTTTTATATGCCATTGTGTAGGTCTTTGATGAGGACAAAGTATGTTGAAACTTCGTAAGAAAAAGCCACACTTAGAATTTGCACAAAGAATAACAAAGACCTGCCCATGTTCCAACATCAAAACATGTGTACAGTAAATCCCCGTTATATCTCTCATTTTAACACACAACTACATTGTCATACTGGTCTCTTTCCAATCCTTGAAACTAAGATTATTGTTTAAACTCTGGTGACAGTTATTCATGTCTAAAATGTCTGCCCCTACCAAGCCTTGGCCTTGATAAAGAGAGGTGCTGCAGTCCAACTGCTATAATTGAAGTGTGTGTGCATGTGTGCATGTGTGCGTGTGTGTGTGTGTGTGTGTGTGTGTGTGTGTGTGTGTGTGTGTGTGTGTGTGTGTGTGTTTTTTACCCCTTGTCCTCTACCATTACCTCACCCGGCCTAGTCCCCTGTCAGCGGTGATGTGCAGGCCTGTCCCTGGTGTGCATAGGGCCTGATGTATTAGCCCTGACAGGCTTCTTTAGAGCGCCAGACATAAAGGACTCTGGCTGGGGAGTAGGAGACGACACTTGCATTGCCCTCCATCAGTATGCCCGGGGGATATGGAAAAAAATAATCATGGGGATCATTTCATACATAACTGATAAAGATCCCCAAAATAAAATACCATGAGGGTCATTCAGTATCTGACCCTGTTTATTTATGTGAAAATATCAGACTAAATCGAGTTCAGTTTTCTTGCACTTTTGAACCCTCATATTTGATCACTTTAAGGGCATATCTTATCATCATAATTAATTTAGACTATACAACTGGGTATCAAAATAAGTGGCTATCTTGATGATGATATAGTTAAAACATAAATAAAATACAATAGGAAGGAAGGTGGAGGAAAAAACAAAAAACAAACATGTGGCCATTTAGCAAGGACAAAATATTCATACTGTACCAAGTAAATATTTAGAGGCCTCAAATACGGTCAGACTAGAAATGTTTTCTTTAGTGTCCAGGTAGAAAACATCGTGGTGGAGACCGCAGAGAATATCTCTAAAAAACATTAGAGATATTACTTACAGTATGGAAAATATCCAGCCAAATAACATCTGTCTATAAGTCAAGAGTTAAAGTTTAAAAATGACAAGTCAAACGATTGCGTTATTATACCTCATTCTAACAGTCAGAAAATAACAAATCTTTGCACCAATCAAAACCCCTACATCACAGGTTCATGTGATATAAATGAAACAGAGAATAGCACTTTAAAATAAAGAAAAGAGGAATCCTCCTCAGTCCTGAACCAAAGGAAAGCGAAGACCACTTGAGGCCAGTGTGGGTGGCCTCTTTATACGGTGGTTCGGTGAGAACAGAACAGGAAGAGCAGCATCAAAGGCTGAACCTGCATGAACATGAAACATAAATCATTAAAATATGTTTATGTTTAAGGGCTGCTTTTAAAATAAGCTCTCCGAAACAGCTTCATCAGCTCATGATATGAAATGGCATCCGAAAAAACAGACTGCCCTCAATAATGCTAAACAACTTCCTCTTCTAGCGGTCATTGTCCATCGTTGAGGGCAAGATTGCATTAAACTCAATATGGCTAAAGATGATCTCATTGTTCAGGCTTTCTGACCAAATATAATACTGATTCTATTTACATATGTTTCAAACACACACACACACACACACACACACACACACACACACACACACACACACACACACACACACACACACACACACACACACACACACACACACACACACACCTTGCCTGTTTCCTGTCAGCTGTTTCTCCTCACATCTGTGGCCAAGCATGAAGCACCTTCAACGTGACAGACATGATCTCGGTGACTCAGAAATGATGCAAAGATTCAACAAGTATAACATGACTGGAGCTCTGGGAAACGTGATTAATTAACGTGGGTGACAAAGCTCGAAGGGGCCATTTGTATGCGTGTGGATGGGTAGCGCATTGCATAGGGACGCAAAGCTACTTTCTTACAAAAAGAAAACTGGGTGGGTGGTCCCTAACATGCTTCCGTTAGCAGCAGTAGAGGGGGACACCCTATTCCTGATCTGCGCAGCTGCCGTTGCACAACTTGGGCAGCATAGAGGCCAATATACTTGAAAATGCGCTGACCAAAGAGATTTTTCTGCCAGAATCACAAATCGATTATAATTATTCAGACAATTAATAAAATCCAATTACCTACCACAATACAGTCCAGACAATAGAGCATGCGCAGATGAATCCTTGAGAAATCATTGAGAATGCTTATCCAATTGTTAACCAAATGTCTATCGTAGCGTTTATATATTACTGTTCACAACGTATTTAATATAAATCGTACCAATGCATTGAACACTCAAGGTCCCCCTTGTGGGTGTAAACAAATGTAGACTATTTGCTCTCATATAGCAAAAGTCAAGATGATTATCAGTTGCTGTTAGCGGTTATGAGTTTATGCAAATCTTGAAATGCTGACACACACACACACACACACACCACACACACTTTCTGGGATTTAAAAACCGGGACATGTGTAGTTTGACGATCCAAATAACATCACCTGTTATTGTTTCTTTAGTAAACCATTTGGCAGCTCATACCCAATTGTTTCCTATGATGGGTTTTAAGCTTGGTAAATCAGCAAAAAACAACCTTAAGAAGGCTACTTGAATAGGGAATCTGGCTATATCCATAACCCGTTTATGATTGGGATGAGGTTGCGTCAAAACCCATCAGATGGATAGACATGAGTGAGTCTAATGATGAATGTCAAAAACATTATTCATAAGCTTGAAGAGAGAACATTTTGCCTAATGTGTTTTGAAAATCCTGGCTTTGGATCGTGATAAATCGTGGAGAAATTCCAATTGACCCCAGAAGACAGTTATGTAGTGCCACACAAACTGAATCAGAATATAGTCACTTTAGTAGATAAAGGTCATAAAGGATTCAAATGAAGACATTTTAAATCAAAAATTAAATCGTCAATTCAGTTTATTGGAAAAATGTAATGGAATCAATGTCATGAGTATACATTAAATACTGCAGATAGCAAACAGGTTTGTCCAGGATTAACAAATCTTAAACTAAAATATTATTGGAATGTTTTTTTATATATACTGTACACAAAACCAAATATTGTATCCATTACAAAACATATTGGTTCACTTAAAGTAAAAAAATATACATAAATGCAGTCCAAATGATTTAACTGTTTTTGTTCAATGAGCTTCTCCTAAAACCATTCTTAAAAGAAAAAAAGATGTCACTCAAACCTTTGCACTTTTGTGTAAACCTGGGTTCAACGTCATTATGAAGTCTTAACGTCACAAAGATCATTGACGTTTTTTGAATAAATTACATCATTGCCAAAACTTTTAGAGATTTTCTAGAATAACGTACCCTGTAAACTGAAAACTGGCCCCATTTTAGTATCATTATTTGAATTACATGCACAAAACGTACTTATTAAAATAAATCTAAAATTACACACATGAATAATGAAAGAAAACATTAAAAAAGAGCAACATGCATGTAAGAAAACCATGGCAATATTCAACTTCCACACAAAGAGTAAAATTATGTAAATTACATGAACTAAACAAATAAAACTAAAAAAAAAAATAGAAAAAAAACTTAGTGATGGCTGATGTTCCAGTTTTCCTATTCATTTGTTCTACTGAGTCAACTAAACTTGGATTTTTAACCCTATCACAGAGAAACATTAGTCTCATCTTCTTGGAACTTGGTTACCTAATCAAGCCGAAACTGAAGAACTTTAGTAAATTGTAGCCTGCCTGTATGTAGCCCATGTGACTACAGGGCAATGCTTGCCTTTGAAGAGGCCATTACAACAGCCTAAACATTCACCTTTTTCCAATCCGTCCAGCTTAACCATTTCGCTGTTAATGTCACATTTTCTGCTTTTCTCCTTTACGTATCCAGACCAAATAATATAAAAAAGTTTATCAGCACCCTGTCAGCACACGTATTGTATAAAGTGCTCAATATAAATTGGACAGGAAAACAGTAAGCACTCAAAAAATGTCCCAAATTTAACCAAAAAAGGTTGAATAGAAATGTCATCTTCATACTTCCCTTCTGTGAAACTGCAGGCCCTCAGAGTTTCAATATTTTGAAACTTTGGTGTAGTACTCAGTGCGTACGTTCTTACACAGGCAAATCGAGAGGATCATTCCCAAAACCTGTGAAAAATAAAAACAATCAAGTCAACCACTTTCAGCCTCAGATTAAATAAACAAAATAAACAAAAACCCAGAATTGGTCTCAACTGCGATTAGGCTTCCTCTAGCTAAAATACCTAAATGAGTTGCTTCCTTATTATTTAGGTACTTTGTGAAAGTTCTTCACGAACTGAGACAGGCGTATGTCTATTTACTATCGGGAGTGACGTTAAAGCCACTTTCTTTAACAATGAAAGACCATAACTGAGAAAGAAACTTGATGTTTAGATTGACCAACATATGCCATTGAGAGATGTAGTGTATCATTTACACACCATGTTTCCTTTGCTTACTACTGAAATGGAAGCTTCCTGCACTAACAAAAGGCCTATAACTGCTACTTATTAAGGAACTGGCAACTGTAGACACAGTCCCACAAGTCATCTTAAAGGGATATGAGTAAACGTATGCAGCTAACCGGAGGCAAATACTAAACCAGCAAAATCCCATTCTGCACAATGATGAATTTGGGATTAAACTAATTGTCTGAATCTGGGTGAATTTTGGGGGTTTTCTTAATCTGCAAATCCGCCCAGATGTTGACATGTGGCATCTTGTTATGGAAATTGTTAGGGTTTTAAGTTAGGAGTCTATCTCTAGGTCTTAGAGAAATTAGATTTTTTCCAAACAAAGACGTATGTACTTTCTGCTTATCCTAGCAAAAACATAATAAAAAACCATTTGCAGGTGCCATGTTGTATGTTTTAAAGGGGACATATTATACCACCAGTTGTGAGTGTGATTAGCCTTACAAGCCATTTCGAAAATGTGCCCCATATGACATCACTAGTGGGCGTGTCCACCTAGATCTGTGTTGGATAGATGAGTAACATTTACTTCAATCCACTGGGTAGGCTGGTAGACTGCTCTATCCAGCACAAATCTAGTTGGACAGACACGCCCACTAGTGATAGTCACATGGGGCAGATTTTCCAAACGGCTTGTTACCCTACGTTCACACCAAACGCGAAATTTGTCGCCCGTTCGCGTTGTCGCCAAAGTTTTGTCGCTCCACACATCATAATCTGTCGCTGTGCAAGTTTTGTCGAATTTGTCGCGCCACAACTTGACACCAGGTCCTCCATTTCACAACCATGTCCGACATAACGAGCATTTCATGTCTTTACCTTTTGTGGAAGAGGGAGAGACGTCGGAAAGCCCGTCGTTTATGGGTTCATGATATCCTTCGGAGCCGTACAGAGCTCGGCGAATTTCACATTCTTCTGCAGGAGCTCCGTCTGGATGACGGCCGCTTCCATCGCAGTTTGAGCTTGAGCGGGAAGTGAACGCTACGTCACTCAAGGGAGTGAACGCTGATTGGCTGTAATCACGCGTCATCACGCGAAATCCGCGTCAAAGTTGAAAAATTTGAACTCGAGCGAATTGGTCGCACCACAAATCCACGTGAACGCGCTCGCCAGAAGACGGCGAAAGTGTGGCGCGACAAAGCAAAATTTGTCGCCAGTTTTCTCTCGCGAAAATTTCACCCGATACGCGTCTCTACGTTCACTTTGTATGGGATCTTGTCGCCCCATCGCGTTTGGTGTGAACACGGGGTAAGGCTAATCACAATCACACCTGGTGGTATAATACGTCTCCTTTAATGAATCGCACTGTACCTCGATCACAGCCACGGCCAGACAGACCCCTAGGACCACTCCAACATTGGTGATAAGCCACCCCTCCACACTGGCTGAGCAGCCCTGGAAAAAACACAAAGCAAACCAAACCACACAGAACCATACCACACAGTCAAATACCTTTAAACAGAGCAACCTAGATTGCCCTTTCCAATCAAAACCACAGGGCAAACCGGATCTTCCACCAAATCACCAGGGATGTGGTGGAAATCAAAGGGAAACTGCAACGAGGGATCCGATTCATACCTGTGCAGTGACATTTTTGGTCTGCGACATCAACTCACCATGGACCATCGGTTGGACCATTGCACCATGGGCGTTCTTCTAATCCCACCAAGGGCATCAATGGTTCAGATTCTTTGCCATATATCTTTGCGGAAGCCAAGTTGATGTTGCAGGCAGCGACTTTTCCAAAACATTCGTTGGCAGGAGTTCTCTCATATCAGATAAACGCGTGTGACGGGGCCCGGGGTCCCCCTCAAGCAAGCCTCTACTTACCTCGTCGTACACCGGCCACTCTGATGTCTGGGCCTCACAGAAGCCGCTGTCGGAGGTGTTCCCCGTTGCCAGGGAAATGTTCTGGCAGGAGCAGGGGAACAGCAGCTGGGAGCTGTTAACGATCACCATGTTGCCATTCCAGTCCGCGTGACCAGTCCACCCACAGCAATCCATCTACAGCCAGGAGACACGCGGAAGGGTTAGCAAGAGGTTTGGGAGGGAGAGAGATGTTAGGCATTTGACACGCATGGAAGAGGTTAAGTGAGGACAAGACCCGAGTCATCATTTTAAAGCAGGTTGTTTCAGATCAGTGTTTACTTGTGTCCCCAAAGTCCATCAAATGGGCCTGGCGTCAATTGTCTGTGGAAGAGACGTTTGCTTGATCAAAATATATGCTTAGTGAAGTATGCCGATCTTAGCTGTAATCTTGTTTATTGCCAAGTTGAAATCGGTTTAACCCTTAAAATGGATCTGTGAGAAATGCTTGTCAGCCATTACCCCATCCCGAAAAGAATTCTTGCCATACAAATAACCAGCGCAATGACGTTCGGTATGGATAAAGATGCGATGCCTATAAGCACAGTGGAGGAACAGGGCTTTAAAAAGTGTCTCATGGATGCATAAGCGCTGCCTTGCCTTTCCCGAATGTCACTCCCACAGCTCCACTCTCTCAGTACAGTTACATATTTGTCATTTTATTTAATCAATGTTCAGTATACCATCTCACAGCAGTTATTTCAATATTATTTTACTTATTTAAATCAATGTTTGATTCAGTAGTTGTTTACATTATTATTTTAATTATTCAGTGTTTGACCTAATGCCACGCCGGTTCTGTTGAATGTGTGTCTGTCTGAATGGTTCCGTCACCTTTTCAATAAGAAATACTTTATTTATTATGAACCATTATTCACCTTCTGATTTCTTCAGGGTTCTGTCCTAAGGAGAGTACTCTTAAAAATAAAATGTAAATTGAGCGTTATTATAAAATATACATTCTGATAATCATCTGTATCAAAATCATATTGTAATAGTATAGTACCTACAGCGGCACTTTAATTTGTTTTCACTCCAACATTAGTGACCACAGACATCAGTGTGTTCTAAACCCATGGGAGACCGGTTGAGGATCCCTCCGTTAGGCTCTCCTCTGAACTCCACCCACCGTCCGCTGGATGTAGTCCCACGCCTGCTCCGTGCTGGAGTTCTTGGTGCCGTAGCTGTCCAGCACCTTGGTCACGATCTTGGACATCTCTGTATTTAACTGGGAGAAAGGAAAAATATATATATAGATTTCTACTTAAAGATTTGTCTTTTTCCTCCAGGCTAAATAAACGACTGAAGTTTATAAGGTTTGCGGCGTACACAATGGTACCGAGTTCACTGTTGAACAGAGGATTGAGAGGCCCGTGTTAAGGTGTGTCATAATGAAGACTAGATGAAGGTTAATGACTAATTCATAGCAGGCAAACATAATAATTTCCAACTGAGAGTCCCAAACTCTGTCAGGATGAATAGGGCTGCAGGGGCCCCAGTCAGATCATTGCAAAAGTAATAAAAAAGCAGACCTCCACAAAGCCTTGAAAGTTAATTTGGCAAAGAGCACAGATTAATCCCACAGCGCACTGGCTGCCAATGATTGCTGACAGTAGAGCCTGTCATCCTAGACCGCTGGCTTTTACTGGGAACCATGTGTGAGCGTGGTTTACGAGGATCCTTAGGATGGTTTGGTCGGTCAACAAAATGTGGGATTTAACATCTGTTCACACAAAATGACCTCTTTCTTTCGCTAATGATGTTCCTGTATGTTCAGTTAGTCATCAAGAACAGTGCTTGTGATTTTTCAAGTGCTAATGCTGCCTTGCACTTTCCTTGGAACTTTGAAGAGTGTGAGCCTACAAAAAGCCTTTTTATTTGTTTAAAATTACTTCTTAAGTTGGAAGCTGCCTGCTTCAAACTTAGACTGAAGCGCTGCTGTAACAGGGTCACACAAGGAACACCCATTGAGTTCATCCACACAGCACTTAACTTTGTTTGTTCAAAGTTTCACTCAGATAAATTGTGTGGTTTTTTACCAATTTAAACTGATTCAGAAACTACAAGAAATCTATTTTGTGGCGTCTGCCCTATTTTGAAATGTTACACAAAAACATTTTTAAACTCTAAAGTGGGCATGGCGCTGCAGCGCCACCATTATGTGCTTTGAGGCGAAACCTGATGGATATGCATCAATCAAAAACTAGTTTTTCTACAAATGCCATCTTGTTTACCCAGACCCCCCCCCCCCCCCATGATGCACTCCTGCTGATGGGTCTGCAAAGGTTTTATTTTGGATGTCATGGAGGAGAAAGGGATTGTTGGCACCACGGCTGAATTTCGGGAACGTCTTTAAATACCGTGTTAGTGGCCCACTAATACTAAAGCATTCATAAAATAGCATGTCATGGCACCTTTAAACTAACTTACTTTAAAATAATGGATGAAGAAGCAACCACCTGCTTATCGGATCTTCACACTCAGCGCTTCCTTGCCTAATTTCTTTGGTGGCGATTGACCCCACTAAAGTCTGGTTAATTGTGACATTAGCCAATACCTAAAATGTACACCAGGGGGTGCTAGTCAACCAAATTATGTCACTAATTTAAATCTTTGATTGACATGGGGCAAGAAAAACTGCATTCCTCAACTTAACAATGGAAGAAAAATACTTGGACACAAGAAGTGGAGAATGCTGACCTTATGTAACTGGGTTTGGTCAAAACCATGAACTGATTCAGGAAATATGAAACAGTACTGGTTAAAAAGGAAGCGTCATCACTCACCACGTCTTTCTGGAAATAGATGAGTGCACCTGCTGCCACCTGGGCCAATAAGATCAGCAGGAGGCAAGCAAAGTACTGTGGAAAATACAGCAATTATTAAAAAAAATGTATTTCTCTTCTTATCTGTGTTTAGACATTTGGCCATAACATAGATTGTTGGGACAGACACACACACACACACACACACACACACACACATACACACACACCAGGCCCAGCAGACAGCGGATCTCATAAATGGCTCCCAGGCATCCAACAAAGCCCATCAGCATGGAGAAGGCTCCTACACCAATCAGGATGTACGAGGCCGCCTTCAGAGCCAATGAGGAGTCCTCTGTAAAAACAACACATTCTACATCAGGTTTGTCATCTCATACATAATTGGGTCATACATCCAATGACTGAAGATGCAGAGGCGAATAGCCGGCTTAGTAGGTAGTTATTCATGTTCAATGTAGTTTTTTCATAATGACCAGACTTCTTTGTACCTGAAGTGAATATAGCTATCGTCAAGCTGTTCGTGCCTGTAATGTTTGTTGACAGCAAAGTATTTGGTTGAAAGGTGCATGATCTGTGAAGACACATCGGCACTTTCTACTAAACATCTTGGCTAAAGAAATAGCCATAGCGGCAAAGTACATTTGGAACACACCATTAGGGGAAGTGGACCTGTTTACAGAAGGAAAGGAAACTATAGGAATCTGCACCAGTCAGGTTTCGGCTATGGCCAAAGTACCAGACTTCTTGACTAAAGTGACGGTACAAATGCTAACGAGTCATCACACCTTTCAATCGTAAAGAGGGAGGGAGCACTTACAAAGAGGATTATGAAATTAACTAGTTATAACATAAGGAGGTTACATCATTTTTGACATTATTATAAGGATCCATGGACAGCACCCCTTTCTGTGTCACACAGACCTACAAGGCAAGAAAGAAGCACTGATTATAGAGGTCTAGAGAGAATGTTAGCGTACGATACTGTGACTCAACTCCATAGCAATAATACGCCCTAGCGTCCCAAAGACTCCTGTGGTACCACATTATGGGGGTTGTGCAATAGGGAACCAAGAAAGCAGTAAAAGCACTGCGCTGCAAAAGCACGGCCAGTTTAACAGATGTGTTGGAGGAAAAAAAAAAATTCCCCTGAATGGAATAGCATCCAAAACAGATTTGAAATTGCATTAGCCTGCAATCAGACCGCCATGCATACTATGTAATCAATTAAAAACAAAAAAGGGATCCAAAAACATGCCAAACCCGCATGCAGCTTCTGCACAGATCCTCTGGGGTTTAGGCAGGTCGCTATCGTGAGACACAACAGTGTCCAGGACGCCAGTTATGTGGGATATATTAAATCAAAGAGCCTAGGGGAGGAACCTTAGGAGAGACTCAGGAAAGTTTACAGTCCCTCTTGATATTCCATAAACACTCCTGCAGAATAACACCAATTAAAAACAGTCACACTGTTCATGTACAAGTGACACACACACACCACACACACACACACACACACACCACACAACACACACAACACACACACACACACACACACACACACACACACACACACACACACACACACACACACACACACACACACACACAGGTTTAGCTGTTCCCATATGTTTTGCGCACATGTGCACATTTGCAAAACTGGTGACGTGGGACAGCTTCCTACGGATTCAATCACCACCCTCCCCGATGAGTGTATTTGGGAGAACAGAGGACCCTTTAGTGCTACGGCCTGTTTCATTCACATCGTGCAACCACCATAGTCATCCCACAACCCTGCGGTTTCATGTTTGAGTCACTACAGGCCTTGGGAAAGACAATAACAACAACAACGTGGCCTGAAAAGAAGCAGCATTGGGATGACATCATCCATCGCATCAAGCTGGGCCAAGCTCATTGGTTCACCCCTGTGCTCATCATGCTGGTCCAAGCTCATTGGTTCACCCCTGTGCTCATCATGATGAGCCAAGCTCATTGGTTCACCACTGTGATCATCATGATGAGCCAAGCGCATTGGTTCACCACTGTGATCATCGTGATGAGCCAAGCGCATTGGTTCACCACTGTGATCATCGTGATGAGCCAAGCGCATTGGTTCACCACTGTGATCATCATGCTGGGCCAGGCTCACTGTTCACTCATGTGTTCATAATGATAGGCCAGGCTCACTGGATCTCCACTGTGCTCATTCTGAAACGTGCCATTGATCGCACAATCAATACATCTCATTTAACAGCAGTCGAACAAGCAATCCACTGTACTTTAACCCACTACTACTTGTGGTTCATGTCGAATGACACCCAGTACTCAGAAGCCTCTCTCATAGTGTGTGGATGTGTTGGCAGCGGGCATTGGTGAGTAAGGGACTGAGGGTGCTGGGCTGATGTGATGCATGCTGGGAGCAGAGCAGAAAGAGGCCAGTGTCTTTCCATAGGACACCTGCGAACACACACACACACAACACACACACACACACACACACACACACACACAACACACACACCACACACACACACACACCACACACACACACACACACACACACACACACACACACACACACACACACACACACACGTTCCGTAATGTGCACTTCATTGGTATTTTCTATTAATACTGAAACTTTCTTGCACATAAGACGAGAGCAAGAGAAAGAAACAAAGAGATTGAAAACGGGTCGAGCGAGTTCTTCCCTTAGGCCGTTGTTTCCAAAATGTGTGCTGCCCTACATGCATTCTACAAGTGGATAGCATATCCTCTTGTGCCATTGGTTGCCTATTATGTATGCAATACAAAAACCTCATTTATAGTTACCAAAAAAGGACATCATCGCCGCTCCCACGCATTATTCATGTGTTCATTTGTCCCACGTTGCGCACCTTTGAAATGTTGCCGCATTTCACAGAGAACGTGCCAACTGCCTTCCAAATCATAATGTTTATCAGCCATGTAATAACAAGGAGAACCTAGAAAGGTTACTACCAACCACAGCTTTTCCATTCGTTACTTTTCATGTTCAGTGCCCCCTATTGTCAAGGAGAATATCGCTGATTTTGAAAAAGCACATACAATAATTGACAGACAAAAGAAAATAGACTGCCAAATTGAAAACAGGCACTTACGCAGGACAGCAATGAAGCTCTGATTGTCTAAAAGGAGCCAAAGACCGAAGCCCATGATGACAGCCCCAAACAGCTGTGGAAATAAAAAGAGAAAAGGGTGACTTTAGCAGGGGTGCAGAATGTCTGGGACATTGCTTACTACCTTCAGTGAGTGAGTGAGTGAGTGAGTGTGATGTACACGCGTATCTGTTCATAGTTAAAAGAACAAAGTTGGGTCTAACTTTAGCTTTTTTTCTTTGTATTACATCAGAATACATTAGATACATTCATTTCCCCATTAGAGTAGGGGAGGGCTGAGTGAGAGAAGATGCACATGTACAGAACGGGTCATCATAAGAGAAAACTCACAAAGAAGATCAGGTTGAAGACGAAGAGGAAGTATTTGGTGACTCTGGTACAGCCTTCCCCCATGGTGCTGGATCTGGAGAAACAGGAAACCAGAACGTCATGTTTCAAAAGTACACATACAGACAGGTGGAGAGCGCCAAGTACATGGGCCATGGTCCACAAGGGAAATTAGTAAATGATGGGAGCTCAGTCTTGTAGAACCAACTATCAGTGTATTAGGGCTGTCCTATACTGGAAAGAACATTTGTGGTAATGATGACATTAGATGAAGCATGACAGAGATAGATTACAATCTAATAAATATACACATAGATCCCAGAATAACCTATATATGCATTCTGAATGGGATTGTTTTATATCAAAGCCATTGCATTGAGTGTATTATTTAA
Source organism: Melanogrammus aeglefinus (assembly GCA_900291075.1). Classification (NCBI taxonomy): domain Eukaryota; kingdom Metazoa; phylum Chordata; class Actinopteri; order Gadiformes; family Gadidae; genus Melanogrammus; species Melanogrammus aeglefinus. The sequence continues at coordinate 40,944 of OLKM01001965.1, forward strand.
AATAAGTCATAAAAATCACTCGTATACCACCACAGGATATGGGATCAGTTAAAACAGCAGACACAATACTGCATCCCTATGTGATGTGCACGTTCCCATTGCCATCACAAAAGAAAGACAAAACAGGGGAGAAGGTGTCTGTGAATGTGTGTACGTGCGTGCGTGTGTGTGATATGGGTTTGCTGTGAGAATGAGCTTGATGTGAAGCAGTGGTGACAGATGCAAAGGAAACACTGATCTACATTGGCTAAGCTGGCCTGGATGTTCGCGATAGGGGCTGGGGCAGTTAAAGCTCTGGGATTACACTCTACACCAGCCATCATAATTAAACACACAATGCGAGATAAATCCAAAGAGAAAAGTGTGAATGGAGTCGTGTACAGAGTCGTGCACAGGCCAGGCGTTTCCCCCTCTGTCTCCAGTTAAAATAGATTTCACTTTGTTAGAGCCAGAGCTAGGCACCATCTCTCGAGTCTCCGTTAGCTCACTTCATTCTAGTAATACAGAAAGAAAAGAAAGACTATGCTCCATTTCCACAGCTGCATCCTCCCTCATTCCCTAAACGTGTTATCTCCTTCTACAATTAATCATGTGCAGTGCCCCTTTTATTAGGGTGCACTAAATGTACAGATGTTACAGAGATGTGTAGCGATGGGTCAATAAACTCGTTTTTTTGGGCTGGATGGGCGCTGTGCCTTGGCAGCCGAAAAGCCAATATTCCCACTGCTGGAAGTAGGTTAGTGTTACAACATGGCTTATGTTCCACTTCTACTCTGGATGGTCTGTTTGGGATTAGTGGACACCCTGTGAAGAGAGCCGTGTCTGTATGCAAGCATGTACTGTGTGTACAGACCTGTTCTTGTGCAGGCACGAACGGAAAGAGAAAGAAAATACTAGTCTTCTTTGGACGAACAAGAAAGTGTAAACCTGTGTTTTTAACTAATAACTTTTATGCCGCCACCATTTACTAGGTTTGGGTATCGTTTGTGTTTATCCGATACCGGTGCCTTCTCTGTACTTTTTAAACGGTTCCGGTGCTAAAACGGTTCTCGAACCGGTACACCAAAAAAACGAAACCGCACACACATGCACGACTTGTTATGAGTTTCACATTCAGCAGAAAGTCAGCAGACACCGAGTTGAAGTTTAGGACATAGCACACGTTGGCACACACGCTGTTGAATGGCAACGGTGTTTGCTAGCCTACTTGATATGCAAGATTGACGGTTGGCATTAAATTACTCAATTTACACAAAAGAGGAAAGGCTGCTGTGACTGATAAACATTTAAAAAAAAAAAAAAAAATTGTAAGTCGCTTTGGATAAAAGCGTCTGCTAAATGCCCTAAATGTAAATGTTAATGTAGCTACAGCTCAAGCCACTAGATGGTGCCGTTGGGAAAACATACATAGTGCAGGTTTAAGTTTGGATGAACATCTGGAAGTACATTTACATTTAGGTCATTTAGCAGACGCTTTTATCCAAAGCGACTTGCAATAAGTACATTTGTCATAAGAAGTACAACAATACAACGCTGTCGGTACAGAAAGGATGTTCATAGAACCAAGTGCAAGTACAACAATCGCTAGGCTAACCAATTCCCTGTGTCACAGCAATGATAGCAGCTACTGCAGCTGCTACACAGTTAAGTACAATAATACAATACAACGCAACGCAACACAATACAGTGCACAATGGTGGCCAGAGGGGGGAGGGTGGCTATGCAGAGTTGAGGTGGACTCTGAACAGGTGAGTCTTGAGTCTTTTTCGGAAGATGGTGAGCGACTCTGTCTGTGGTCCTGAGAACGGCAGGGAGCTTGATCCACCACTGAGGTCCCAAAACCGAGAAAAGTTCTGACTTTGTTGAACGACCTTTGCTAGCTCTTAGCGATGGCGGTACCAGACGTCCAGCTGAGTAGTAGTACCACAAAAAGAGAGAACCGAATAGAGTGGCCACCACCTTACTTAACTAAAGTACTTTGAGTTACTCAATCTGATACCGCCTATGGTTTGCTCATCTTTTTGGCCTGGCTGTGTTCATATTGTCCATACATAGGAATGCCAAAGTAGTAGATTATAACCAGACACATTTTAGAAAAAGCTGAATATATTGTTATAGCTCTGGAAGTGTTTAAAATCCAATACTTATCCAGCTAAATATGTTTGTATCCAATAGAATGGAATGAACCTGAGTAGTGCACGTTTCTGTTCCACTTGAAGAGAAGCTAGGGAAAATCTACAAAATTGCTTGTTTTAGCAGCTTAACAAAAAGGTTTTTTTTTCACGTAGTTTGATAACAAACTCTTTGCATCAAATGTGCCCTCTTATTAACCTGACAACACATTTATCACATTAGATCTTCATTATGCAGGATACTTGGAAGTAATAATGTCTTATAAAACAAAATAAAAACAATTTTAAAAAGTAAAAAGACTGCATTTGCCATGTTAGTGTCGCAAAAGATGGGAAGTACAGCAAGGTATTACATTTACATTTGCTAAGAGAACAATGTTCCTGTCCAATTAGAAACATGATGCTGCCACTGTCTTATCGACTCCGAGTACATCTGTTGGTTGAGCCTTGTCCCTTTAAATGAACATGAACTCTTGTTCTTTGAAATACGCATCGTCCAGGCTTTTTATTTAAAATCGAACATTGATGATTGTGGACTCAAAAAACCATTGGTGTTCAATAACAGCAGTGAAGCATAAGGCTGGCTCTCACCCTAAACTCTTACTTGAGTTATTGTTCTCTATTTCTATCAAGAAAAATCGTCAGGCCATGTGTGAGGTCGGCAGCTTTTCTATGAATTAAGTGAAACTGTGTTGAAACCAGGTCGAGTCACATGGCAATCCATACACCGCTAAGATTATTTTTAAGTTTTATGTGGTTGCCATTATGGATCAGGACAAACAAGCCTTTCCATTCCGCTGTCTGTTGTTTCTGCTTGATCTGTGAACCCCACCACACAACTCTGTATTGAGCTGTACCAGGCACCGCCACCACACCAGCACACTTGCACTGAATGACGCCAGAGAGGAGGGGGGGGGGTATTAATGAGTTGACTTTGATAAAAGTAGAGTATCACTGCCTTTGTATTTGCATGGGTCATTGTACTTTCCAATGATGACGTTGAGTTCAGAGATAACATCAGTCTGATGAGGTATTCAGAAGCTTTGTTCAACCCTCACGGTCTGACAGATTCACTACCCTATAACAAGGGGGGTCAAATATTTTACAGCCATGATTGCTATGTGATTTGATCTGACTATTGACTATTGTAAAAACAAAAAATAACAGGCCAATGATCAAAGATAATCTGAAATCCTAGTTCTGTGATTGGCCAGTAAGTGTGGTGTAGGACTAGCCACTGCAACCAATTAATAAGTCATAAGCCATGTTTGCCCTAGCATGTTGAAAAACTGGGGAGTATGTGAATGACCTTGAGTAAATGTACTGATCATGTGTCATGTTCCTTACCATGACACAGCTCAAGGGCCTGCTGATGAGGAAGTTCTGGGGACACAAGGAGCCCAGAGCCTTAAAGCATATTCATGACAACCACTTTGTGTGGTCTTGGGTTTTTCATTTGTTTTAGTGATTCCTACAAATTTCCACCATTCGGTCACTGAATATTTAAAAAACAATGTTTTTTCCCCTTGCTGTAAAATTGTACGTTCAACCCACCAATTTTCAATCAAACTTGATTTTGTTTGGTCCGCAACAGAGTTCGAATGAGCGTTCACGCCGCCCCGGACAAACCATACTATCAGAGTCAACCCTCCAGGGTTAGATTCAAATGGACCCAAACAGCTCAGGCTGGGAACGCAACCTTGTAATAACAATCTGAGACCACCAGTGGCAAATACAAGCACTTTAAGCGGACGTCCATTGACAAGGTTTAAGGGTAACCGCCAACGGGCTGCAATGCCTTAAAGACTCCAGGGTAGAATAATCTTGCAGTTATCCTTTAACAGGTGGTCATTTCAAGAAATGTGCAGGGGAAATAAATGTAGTACTGAGATAATATGCACCCAATTCTTGTTCTCACCCCTCTCGTCTAGAAAAAGCGAAGGACAGGGCCCCTACATAGAGTGCCCCCCTAAAACAATGGCAGCTTTTAGACTGAATGTTGTTCTTGGGCAACAAAGGAACAAATTGACCCAATTAGAGAGGACTCCAGCTTCACATTTCCTCCACACAATAACATTCTCAACACAAACCACTAATCCATTTCTAGCCTGAAACCTCAACCAGCTCAGTTGTTAACATTTAGACTCTCACATCAGACACCTGATTCCTACTTAATCTGCATTATGATAAATGTTTAGCTATCCAGATTTTATTTGGAGAACCAGTTCCACAGTGGGAATTATGGGGGGGTGGGCGGGGTAGTGCCTGGACTTGTCAACGTGTAACCCGCCTGCCGAAAACCCCACCTCCACCCTTCATTGAATGATAGTCTCAGACTATCCCCTTCACCCTCACCTCGTAAAAACAGCCTGTCAACTTTCATGGTGAATGTAAGCACACCGAGATTCATAAAAACAAAATGTCTTAACACTACTCCTTCTCCTGAACCTGAGCTCATGGGTTACGAGCCTGCAAAGTAAAAATAAATACTGAAAAGAAAACAGACACTTCATGTCACACAACATTTTGTTTTGTATGAACTATTAGGTGTGTAGGTAGACCTGAAGGGCAATTCCATTGAACAGGGTGGACTGGTTATGAAAATCCCTAAGTGGAGTTCACTGAGTGGAGTTCTCCGAGATTCTCCTGACAAGGTGTACTAAAAAAAAAAAGAATTAACCAGGTTTCTTGTGCTGTTTTTATCCCCTTTTCTGTCACATTCTACCTTGTGGACAATAATGAGCTTCAAAACTTGAGGCTGTTTAGAGAGAGGTAATCAGTGTGTGTACAAAACACATCCAGAATTTGCAAATGATCCGATGCTGATTAGTGCTGGTCTACCATTAGGCTATGCCTTATCTTTAAAGTAGGCCAACCTTATTCTCAAATAGGAATTATGAGCCTATGTTTAGCCAGATATGACAATTATTTACAGGAGTCTGGCAAATGTGTGACTGCCCATATTAACCATCAACAAATATCACAATCTTATCTTATCTATAGATCTATAATAAAGAGCTGTCCTTAATGAAAATAAAAGGCAACGTGATTCTAGATAGGCCTACTGAGCTATCAAAAACACGTGGCCTATATCATTAGGATTAGGTATTTAAAAAACGCCAGTTATAACGAGCCAAATCGCTCATACTTTGCACTGCCTAAAACGAAATCTGCATTCGAATCCTCTGTACAGAACTGTAATGATGGACTTTCTGACCAACAGCAGAGCTACGTCTGCAGTTCAACGCGTAGTCCTACATTACTTCCACACGTGCCACATCACCAGTCATATTTAGTTATCCAAATATCAAAATAAAAGGCGTTTATAAACGCCCGACAAGAACGTGACTAGCCCTTCGTCGCTGCCACAATTCGTAGACGAACTCACACCAGTCTACATGTTAAATGTAAGAGAAACAAACAGCGAACCGTATGTAAAAGTTTAACGTCGCCTGTAATTAGGTAAAGGTGGAGTTTGTCTTCCGTCCAGCTACTTACATATTTGCGTCAAGTTAAGGAGAAGTTGATAACAGTGTGCTTTCCGTGTCCTGAAAAAATTGGACTCCAACTCGGACCCGATGACCTAGACAGTGAGAACAATAAAGCGGTCTCTGATGAAGTGAACACAACCACACGGAGCACGCGAGCTTCTCTGTGCTCTCGTCCCTCCACCATGTGGTAGATATGGGAATTAACGTGTCAGATGCCCCTCTTTAACCCCTAAAGCCCCCTCGCAGTCGATAGGAATTATTGTAGACCTACTCGTTGGATTAACACAATAGCCTTCTCTGGAGTGACAATTTGATGGTTTTGTGGGTGAGGGAAGACTAACGTTTAATGTAGATGTATCAGAAATAATACTAATAAAACATGCCAAAGGACAAAGCAACCATATTTGTTGATTATTTGTTTGTAATTTTTGTGTGCTAAGATCTTTATTTAAATCAATTTTGATGTTGATTTTTATATCAACATCAAAATTAAAACCCCTTTTCATTTGTGCAAAATCATTTAAAAGAATAGCTCTGCTACAAAATCATCTCTACACCATGTAAGCTTCATTATGTGGACGTACACACAGCCTGCAATGTGCTTTGGTACCAGGCAAAAGCAGCAGCACCATTCATTTTAGACCTGTGTGTGTGTGAATGTGTGCATGCACGTGTGTGTGTGTGTGTGTGTGTGTGTGTGTGTGTGTGTGTGTGTGTGTGTGTGTGTGTGTGTGTGTTGTGTGTGTGTGTGTGTGTGTGTGTGTGTGTGTGTGTGTGTGTGTGTGTGTAGTGTACTGTGAGGTCAGGGTCCCTCTACTGTATAGCACAATAGACCTCCACAGCCTTCATTGCATAGGTCTCCAGTAAATCCAGTTGTAAGTGATGCATGACTCTTATTCAGCAAATATATTAGACATTTTCTTTCTGTGTTCTCCTGTGCAAAAAAACAGTAACGTATGATCGAAGAAAGACAATATTACAACAGTTAGTGTTGAACAGTGCTGGGATTAGAGTAGTATGTAGTAAAAGAACAAAAATAACAAAATACCCCTGCTGATTATGATAGGTAAGAACTTTATTTCGAAATTCAGTTGTTAGCCCATGGAATATAAAAAGATGCAATCATAAAAAAAAGAAAGTTATAGAATGTCCAGCATACATACATACATACATACATACATACATACAACCATACAACCATACGCACGCACGCACGCACGCACGCACGCACGCACGCACGCACGCACGCACGCACGCACGCACGCACGCACGCACGCACGCACGCACGCACAGCACATACAACGCACACACATACATACATACATACATACATACATACATACATACATACATACATTAAATGATAACCGTGTTACGATTATTAATAATTATTTAATATTGATCATTATTATCGATTATTTCCCATTACTGAGAACATAACTAGCCTGGCAATCAGACGAATCTTGTGAGCTCATGTTTCATTTTCTCTGCAGATAGGTCTGGCTTCCCTCCCATACAAAAGGGATCGCTTCTCCCAGGCCCAAAGGGCAACTGGGAGAGGCTGTTGGAGTCTCCATGGGCCAGGAAAGCTCTTCTCGATGGCTACAGGCTCCAGTTCCCGATGCCAACCTCCGAAACGCAGGGGCGTTCGGGTCACCAACGTGGCCATCTGTGCAAGACGGGAGGTCCTCTGGCTGGAGATTGCCTCCCTTCTTTGAAAGGCTTCTAGAACAGCACAGTGGGTTCTATTCCAACTCGTTCCCAAGAAGGGATGCCGGTTTCAGTCGATTCTAGACCTCAGAGGTCTCGACGTTTGTTTAAAGGTACTTCTGTTCGGGATGCTTTCACCTGCTCAGGTCCTTCAAACTATTTCCAGGGGCGAGTGGTTCCCTGAACCTTAGTTTTCATGTGCCAGTTGCATGAGAAATATTAGAGGTTTGCGTTCGAGGGAGTAGCGTACCAGTTCTAGGTTCTACCGTTTGGGCTCTCCCTAGCGCTGCATTTACAAAAGGGTCGGATGCTGTTCTGGCGCCCCTAGCCTCGGCAGGACTTTGGATCCTGAACTATTCAGACAATTGGCTGGTGTGCGTTCCCTCTGAGGCGCAAGCCATCAGAGACACTCCTATTCAAGTCTCTGACTCTGCCTCAAGGTGGAGAAGAGCCATATCTTAGAAAATACAGCCTGGACAACATGGCCAAGAAGCTTCTGTTGTGGACCCAGTGCAACCTAATCTCCTTGAGAGCAGCGCATATTCCAGGAGTCCTGAACACGTTCGCGGACATGCTCTCCAGAAAAGGTCCAACAGAGGGTGTATGGAGGCTTAACCCTCGGGTTAAGCCTCCATCCATGATGAATACATCCATGATGTATTATAGATGTGAGCGATGCGTAATGTCAAAATTTGTGGTCGGATGGGGTATGATGACAACCCCCACCCGGACACTTTGCAGTTAATATTTACCTGTTACACAGATGATATCCCAGCCATTTCCATTAGATAATGTCCAGGTAATGTGCAAGACTATTGTTTAATCTGTCATGTCTACCATGTCAGTCAGTAGACATCAACACTTTAGTGGTGGTGGTATGAGAAGCTGTATTTTATACACCTGTGCATCAGGCCTATACATAAAACTTGATATCCAACCTGAGAAATAGTAAACTATTCAAAATATGATATTTCAGGTATTCCTAATTATGGAACTGTCTGAAATGTTCATACTCTTCCATGTCAACAACTTTGTAATTTGGCATTTTAGATTATTTACAGATATAGATTAGAAGTTATCATTTTGAATACATGTTACAATTTGAAAACACAAACAATACTTCAACAAATAAAGACAAAGCAAGACTACTTCAAGATTGAGGTCCTGTCCTAAGACGCAACATGCCAATACCTACCAATAAATATATATAGACCTACATATAAGAATGTACATGTATTTATTTAAGTTTTTGACCTGAAGCATTTTAGGGCAGGACCTCAATGTTTATAACGTATATATGTGTGTGTGTGTGTGTGTCTTGATACATATAAAGGACAAATTCTAAAAGACTGACAGGAACTTCATAGCTGAAGTGGCTAGTAATGTAGAAACAACTAAACAAACCGATTAAGCAATAGGCTAACTCAGCATCTATTTTTTAAAAATGTGCTAAAAAGTATTTGCATCTGCTAAACCAAATGTCCTACACACCTCCAAGCAGGGAACACAAACTAAGAGTCACAAAGAAACTTTATATAGTTTTCAAGTATTCAAAATTGTTAAATAAGTACAAGATGTGTTCACAAGATTTACATAACGGACAATATAATCACTGCCCATTTTTAATTCTCTTAACATGTCCCCACTACCCACGCAACACTCTAAAATGTCATCTTACTATTCACATTTGTTTTTGTGTTGTTTTTTTTGTTTGTTTTTAAACTCAATAGGAAATCTTGACAGCTGTCTAGTGGACAGACACAGACCACACAGACAGTACACCTGGAACAGTATACAGTGTAGAATGGAGACGTCCACAGAAGAACAAGGACATATCGAGCCAGATTCAGAAATGTGAACAGCTGCTGGTGCTATGAACAGTACATAACAAGAAAACAAGAAAAAGAAAGAAAGAAAACAGTGGGTTAACATTTACCTTGGTTGATCCCTTGATCTATTTGGCAGTTGTTTACATTTACTACCGGAGAAATAATGCACAGAAAGACTGCTGGAAACCAACAACTATAACAGGTGGGGGGGGGGGGGGGGGGTCTCCAGATTTTAATTAACTCTTATTTGCTCCTGACAAAAAACTAGGGGTCTTTGACTAAACAATACGATATCTTCCGATATATTGCCAATAACTAATCCATTCGACCAAATCTTTGAAGTAGATCTTGCAAATCTTGCAATACAAAAATAATTGGCAAATGAGCCATATAACTAGCACTTTTCACAACAGGAAATACAGGTGCTTATGCAAGTCTTCAACTTCATTTCAAATCAGATTACGAATTGACTGTGCGAGATAGGATTAGAAAGGAAGTCCTGGAACATGAGTGTGTCTTTCTGTACATTATTCATATGGTTTCTGGATGACATGTATGGAAGAAGAAAAAACGGACTGTTTGCAATCGTGTTTTGACTATTTGAATGATTAGTGTTTAACTGCTGTACCATGATATCATTATACAGTAGCTCCCAGATGGAGAACCAGTAACTAAAACATTGGTCCGTCTCAATGTGAATGCCATAGCAGGAGTTCACATATGAACACTATACACTACAATCTAGCAATATTTGATAGCAATGGAATTTACTCAAGGTAGAACATAAAAAAATAAGCTGTGTTTGTTTAAAATCAGAATTAATTTCATTGTATCATAACTGCAAGACATTTTTAAAAGAAGGATGAAACTGACTGAAAATGCTTTTCTCTTGACCCTCTCCAATAAATGGTTATGAGCTTTTGTAGATTGAGATCTTTAAGGTCCGTGTAATAAAGCAAAGTTTTTTGTATATCGGGGTTCACAAGGATATGGTGATTTTGTCCACCCCGCTGCCCCCCACAAAAAGTTTAATTAGATTGTCATAAATAGTCTGCTAAAATAAATTGAGTTTCATCCCCCTTTAATGTTTTAGATCATGAATCAAGAAAATTTAATCTCCATTAACAATGCTCTACAACTGTGTTTACATGAATGGTCGACAAGTATTCTAAAAGAGGTTCCTTGTCGATGGAACTCTATTGCATACACATGTTGAACTTACACAGTAAATTACATTACATTAATGCGGTGATGGAATTTAATTGGTTCTTTACCTGGGAATCAAACAGAGCAATGCAAACATGGCACAGACTACCAAATGAACCAAGTGATCATAATAATGCTTCGACACAGACCATACATTAAGGATGGCGTGTCACACAAATACAAACTAATAGACAAACTCTAAAAATAAAGGGGGAACAGATTTCTGCCGACCCTGACAGACGGTATAGTCACCATAACTGTACACTTTCTACATTAAGAATTTGTTTTAGGTTAATAGACCCCTTTTTTTTTCTCAGTTGATTTAGATATTTAATTCTCAGCAACTTATTTTGTTTAATTACTGTACTTCTTTTACATCAACACAACAGTTGATTAGTGAGTGATGGTTCTTTATTTACATGAAGGGTGGAGGAATGAGCTCCACAGCTTATGCATTGAGCCTAAGAGACTGATCCTCCCTCCTCCTGGAGGAGATATCGATGTCTATGGAGTCTGTTCCCACAATGAGCCGCAGGCGCTTTGCAGGCGGGAGTGGAATGAAATCGTCCTCGAACTCGTTATCAAAGTAATCGTCCTCATCATCATCATCATCTTCTTCCTCATCGTCGTCATCGTCGTCGTCATCGTCGTCTTCTTCCTCTGATGAAGATTCCGCCATCGCCGTTTGGGTCCGATGACCGCCGCCGCGGGCCTCTAGACTCTGCCCCGTGTCGCCGTTGTAAGAGATGTGCTCCGACTTGGACTGTGATGTCCTCCGGGGGTCGTCCTCCCGCTTCAGCTGGATCTTGAGCTTCGTGGAGCTGTTGTGGACCCCGGGCGTATAGCCATTGTTCAACTTAGCCACGTACGAGCTGCCCTTGTCCTTGTCGTGGTCCTTGCTGAACTTAATGCTGATCTTGTTGGAAGATGCGGGGTTGACGCCTGAGCCGGACGAGCCGATAGCCTCGCTCGGGTCGTTGTTCTTGCTACTGCTGCTGTCCCTCCGCCTGCGGAGGGTCAGCTTGGGGATGCCCGTGTTGTTCTCCAGGATGAGCTGGGCGTCGTAGCGGGTGATCTGGCGCTTCTTCTTCCCTTTGCTCTGCGATCGGCAGCTGCTCTTGCCCTTTTCCCTGCGCAGGGACTTGCTGCCATTGCTGACACCGTTGTAATCTCGGTGTCGGTCTGGGAAGGACAGTCGGACGTTGCTGCAGTCTGTGAAGTTAGCGCTGTGGGCAGTGGCTCCCACTGACATCAATGCCTCTCCGTAGGAGTCCTCGCATTTAATTGTCCTTTCCGGCATGTGCGACGAGGGCCGCTTGCGTGCACTGCAGGAACCTCTCTTTGCGTAGCCAGTCTCGAGCACGGCTTGCTCCAGGCCCAGCTCATGGTGGAGGTACTCCTCCATGTCAGCAGGCTCCGACTTAATGACCACACCACCAGGGACTGGGCTGAAGCCCTCCAGAGCACTGGGCTCCAGCTTGACTCCCGTTGCAGACTCCTGGGCTTTTACCATGGTTCTAGTGGACCTGCGAGTTCCATAAGAAGACTGGCTGCCATCACAGCCTTGTGCACCTGGCAAGTTACTGCTCCCCTTGGCGGCATGACGGGTCAAGCAGCCCCGTTGTCCCATCGCCTGCTGCACTAGCACCTGTGAGTCCTTCTCCTTCTTAACGTTGAGGCTTTTACAAAGCGAAACTTTGGGGTCCCTGAGACCCAGTCGGCAAGTCTCTCCTTTGGCCAACGCCTTAGGCTCCGCCCTATTCCTCCGCCGACTCCTTAATTGGACTTTACTTAACGAAGGCTTTGATTGGGATTTTAGTCTCTTTGGTACCCTGTTATTGTTTATGTGACCTTGTTTAGAAGGTGAGGTAGATGATAAAGCTCTTGAAAGAGTCTGTCTAGTTTGAGTCCTGGTTTTAGTGAACTTCATTCCTGGAGAATTTATTTTTCTTACAGCTAGAGGGAAGAATAAGACGCAAGTTAGACAGTTGGTTCATAAACAGATAACCAAAGATATCACTGGATGCAAGTACGTCAGACAATTGATAGTTCAGAAACCTCGAGAAAAACAAGGAATGCCACCATTTGTATAATATGCATATACAATCAAAGCTTTATAAAAACACATTTAATAGGACCCTTTTGATGAAGTTGCAAACAGTGCAATCAACAGTGAAGATTGCTCCTCTTTGCCTGCGTCATTTTAAGAATGAAAACCTCTGGCTACACATTTGGTACAAAGATTTCACAATTCTAATTGTTGCACTTAGATCCCCTCTCAGTTTGAGAGGGGATCTATGGGCCTATTTCGTCCCACAATTAGTTCAGCTTTTCTAATGTTGCGGGTACACTTACATTGATGCATTTTTGGCATTTCCTGAGAGTCCACATCTGTGTGGGAGCCCACCGAGTGGCTGTCGGAGCTCCTGCTCCCTTCGCCCAGCTTCTTCAGCCTGTTGAGACGCTTGTCTGTTTCCCGCAACCCGTACTTGCTGTTGATCACTGGTACTTCCACTGGTAAGCCAGCTTTAGATTTGAATGCACCAGTACCTCGTCTGCCAAAAGATACAAAACATAATGCGCAAACGTTTATTAAATTTATCCTAAAAAAAAGAAAATCCCTACACTGACACATCCTTACCGTTTCATTTTCACTACTATAATGGGAACATCAATATTATGCAGATTGACAGATTAAAAACACTTCCATTAAAGAGGAAGAAAAAAACCATCTACGCTCTGCAAAAACCTGGTGGACTCAATGTCAAGCAGTGTAAGCTGTCCTTAAAGGCAAAAAAAGACACCTAGAGAAAAAGACACCAGAAACTTTACAAATGTTGAAGTAGTAGCTGCATTGTGGCCCCCACTGTACAACAAAAGACAAAACTGTGAAGCTCTCCAACTATCTTTCTGACCTTTGTCCCATCCATCTCCTGACTGCTACTTGATGCAGTTGAAGACATTTAGGTTATAGCTTACAAGTTGGATAGCGGTGTGCAATTCTTGTACACAGCCTTGCCACCTCCCGCATCGACTACTGTAACTCCCTTCTCTTTGGTCTACCTTACAAACACCTCTGTAAACTCCAACTGGTTCAGAACTCTGGAGCTCGGATCATCACCAGAACCCCTTCCATCCACCACATCACCCCTGTTCTCCAGCAACCCCACTGGCTCCCGGTCAAACTCCGCATCAACTTCAAAATCCTCCTGTTTACCTTCAAGGCCATCCACAACCTTTCCCCTCCTTATCTGTCCGAACTCCTCAATATCGCCACCCCTTCCCGTTCCCTCATATCTGCCTCCTCTGTCCACCTCTCTGTCCGCCCCGGCTGCCTTGTCACCATGGGGAGTAGGGCTTTCAGCCGCTCTGCCCCCCCAACTCTGGAACGCACTCCCACCGGACCTCAGGAACTTGGACTCTTTCACACACTTCAAATCAAGACTCAAAACTCACCTATTCCGGACTGCCTGCCCCACTTAACCACCCACATTTTCTTTTCTTATCTGCTTTGTATTTCCTTCTTCGTGTTTTTATTTTATTTAATTTATTTGCAATTGTATGGTGTCCTCGAGTGCCCAGAGAGGCGCCTCCAAATAAAATGTATTATACAAAAAAATGAAAAAGGTGCTCCCTCTAGAGAACCGCGGAAGAGGCCTGCTTCTTATACCCATTTAAATATATTTAGGAATATTATATTCCATTTCTGCCCAATCTGTTCCACGAGTGGTCACTCAATTCTTCTCACTGCACCTTTAAATTATTTCACCTTGTATCCCAATGGGTCGGTTATACGTTATATATAAAATATACGCCAAATAATATTCTTTAATATTAGGATGTGGACAAGGAACAGAGCATTTGATGGCATTGAGCCAATCTTGGGTTTATAAAAGCACGCACACGCCACACACAGCACACACACACACACACACACACACACACACACAATTGATTACCCAGTTTATAGATGTACCGCCACTTTCAAGTGTTGATTTACGAGCCGACGTGTAGGACTCATTTGTAATTTAAACAGTAATAATGATTACCAGGACTGGGTTTTTGAGAAGGGGAGGGAAATATATACTTCCTGGCAGTATTGTTAACTTTTTTTTGGATAATTTTGGTAGGAATTCTATACTATTGGACATGGCACATGTGAAGGTAGCTTTCAACTATGCATGTTACACACTGCTAAAATGCATCCAGTGAAGGTTGTAGTAACATAGGATGGCATTTCTGGCCGTGAATGCACAAGTTTCTACCCACCTTTCGCATGTATAGCATTCACAATACTCATTGTTTTCTCCAAAAAAACCATCTCCGTAGTAACACGAGATTTCTTCTCCTGGTTCTATGTCTCTTAGCACTTTGACACAGGCTGTATCTCGGCCGGTTGACACAAACTGAAACGACAATATAGATTAATGATTAGACTATATGAAAAGAGTAGAACCATAAAATGACGACAAGAAACCATTAGGATTCTTTGAAGGACAGACTCTTACCTTACAATTTGGCCGGCAATCTGAAATGGGAAATGTTGACATAAAACGTTAGCCAGAGGAAGAAAATAGTGTCATTATAGAACAGAAATAACAAACGTTATTGACGAATTAAACGCTAACACTACAGAATAAAAACAGAAAAATAAAATTAAAACTGATACCATGATTGATGAAGGCAGCAGGGCCGAGCCAGAGTTGAGCGCAGTTCTTGCGTGTGGAATACATGACACTGAAGTCATTCTCCCCGTGTCGAAGTAGCATGTTCTCCTCGCTCTCTGAAAGCTCGGCGATGCACCCCACCAGGTACTCCATCTTATCATTTCTTTTCCTGCAGAACGGTAAAGAATTCATTAGAATAAGGCAAATATTACAAAATAATTAAACGTATATATTGGTTTTATACAGTACAGACTTTGTCTACTCATGTTGATGAATGAAACCATTCACAGAAATGTAATCCACTTCTCTAAACTTCCAACACACAATCATTACTAATTGGTTCCCTTACCACTCCTTTGTTGCCACAATTTTAGCTCCATTTTGTTCTGATGAATATCGGTTACAGGGGAGAATCTCAAATCCGCTGTCTGTCGCAAACATTCGGAGATAAACAAAGACCTGAAGGACAGATGGGGCACGGTTATTCTCGACTTAAGTCACTGAAGTTGCTCAAATGTGGAGGCAGAGATAGTGTCTCACATGCTGCTTGAAGAGCTTCTCCTGAGCTTTTGTCTTGTGGAGAAAATGATGTCTTGACCAGTCTCCTGATGTCAGGGCTCTGAAGCCTCTCTCCAGGTTGTCATGTTTCTTGAAGCGCTCAATAATTTCCTTCAGCTCTTCTTGCCTCCCTTTGATTGGCCGAAACCTATAGTGACACAACATTGTATAAACCTTAAAATAGCACCCCGCCGTAGAAATAAGGATGGAATGCTTTGCGTTTCCTTCGTACAACTTTCTTTGAGGACGTTTCTATTACACTAACCAACTAACCTGGTGTTCATCTTGTGAGTCTGAAAGCCAAGGTAAGGGTCGAGAATGAGGCTTGTAGTCAAGTCATCATTCTCACAGAGCTCTTTTGCAGTCATTCCTGATGAAGGAACATAGCGCCTCTCTGCTTCGAGGCTGGCCGTTGAAAACCCTGTTTTATGCAAAACATTCCCATTTAGCAATGTATATAATGATAAGTATACAATTATTTGATTTATGTAACTCCTATCAATAAACCAAGGTTGTTAGTAAAGGTGATGAGTTTATCACCTCATCATAATTGCTAATAATTTCAAAACAACAAGATGGCTGCAGTGGAAAAGGTTTGAAAGTGTACGAAATAGAACTAAAAGTAAAATGGCCCACTTACTACGGCTACATCTCCTGTTGCTGGGGTGGCTTTTGCTGGGTCGCAATGATGCCCGTTGTGAATGCTGAGAGCGAGTCTGACTTTGACTCACAGGTTGCTCACTGGTATATTTGCTTCCTTGTCGCCTGCCATTTAATACCATGTTCTTGGATTCGCCCAGCCACTTCATGCCCACAATCCCCCTGGTCCAGTTGCATTTAGTCTCCGAGTTTTAGAAACAATTCTCAGATAGGAACCTACAAATTAGAACCTGAAAGCAGAAAATGACATAAAATATATTACTTGAATTTAATAGCATGAAGCAAAAGGACAGAAAGCCATTTACATGAAATCAGCCTCCTTCACATTTTGAAGTTCAACAGCAAATTAGGTGATACTATCTATTCCATATGATTAGAGGACTTGTGTTGGTTATTTTGTAATAGTAATAATGGGTAGTAATAGTTATTTGGTCATAATTTAGAAAGTAACCCTGAATTTATTTGTAATTTTGGGAAGTTGTGTTTCAAACTGCCACAGCATTTATAATGCAAGAAATGGCAAAATCTCAGTTAGGTTTAAGTATTTACATTGATTGAGGATTTTAGAGTACTACAACCCTCTTGAGTCCTCTCAATGGTGGAGTATCGCCAACAAAAACTCCCATGATACATTCTGATGTACAAGTCCTATTGTTAACGCTGTTACAGCCACTCTGTTAACTGGTCCAAATGCTAAATGTACTTACTAAAAAAAAATGTATGGAAACAACAATAAACTTAATTACAAACATCTGTCTTCCAATGTCCTTATCATTTGAGATTCCTGAACTGAGGGAAATTCCTTGTCAAGCTAATCTTTGGCATTATGCAAGGCACAATGATCGGACGTTTTGTCAACAGAATATTACTGATATTACGGAAGAAAGACCAGTCACATTTAGTCATATTACGTTCTCACCTATGGTTCTGGCAGATAACAACAAAACCATGCTGACATTGTCAAATTTAAACAGTCCTGCAGCACCACTTAGTGGTAGTCTGAAATTATGCATTGGCTTTCAGACAAATGCAATAGATTCGTATCAGGACCATCTTCCATGCCGGAAGAAAGCATTTCAATTTGGGGACCATGTGACGCAATGAACGTTGTTTATTTAGAACAAAACAATATTTTAGTTGAAGTGTGCGTTGTCTTGGCTCAATTGTTTCCCCGTTTAAAACTAATGTTGGGTAAAAGCTAACGTTAGCCTGTTTAAAAACACAGAAGGCCGTTCCTCACAACTCCTTGAACGAGACGACAGGCCAGGCCAAAATCAGCCAACAATTAATTTGGCATTGTTTGCTAACAACTGCAGTCTCCCCGACCATCCAACACGCAGTCAAAACCGGCATTTCGCCACGCGAATCGAAGCTACGGTCGTCTTGCAAGATGGCATAACACATACGTTAGATCGTTAGTTACGTTTAGGATTAAAATGTTTGGAAACTGCACAATGAATCGATGTTTTGGTGATGTCGTTCGTAAATTAGCAAGTTATAGCCCACCTGCCTACATGATAGATTTTAAGATAAAGTCCACCGGTAAAGCCTGATCAAATAAAGACTAATAAAGCCACGTCAGGGGCGAACCCTTCCCATCGGTCGTGACAAAGTGTTTGAGCTTAAGCGACCACTGGCCCCCTGAAGTCAGTGTATTGGTCAAGTTTTAAATTAGCTGGCAGTTAGTGTCAGCTAGCAACGAACTTAGCAAGCTAGAGCCTGGTACTATGGCTATTCTTCGTTAGCCTTTGTGGCTACGTAGCATAACACATAACAAATAGTAATGCCATATATATTTTTTCAATTTATCTGATTTACAAACATACCCACAGAACCAAGATCGAGACTGGCTGCGGCGTGAATAAACAATTACTTACACAATTGCAATACATTTGTGTCCAACAAACCAACCTTATTGAGCTGCAGTAAGGCTCAACCCTGCCTGCCGACCTCCCCACGGTTTATAGATAGCCGTAGTTAGTTTGATAATACATTCGAATAATGGTCGTCGATTTCTACTCAATAATCAGAGTTACCTTAGGAAAAATTAAGCAGATATCCTGCACAAAACACCATTAGCAGGTAGCTAGTTATTGTGGGGATTAACAGCAAGCTGAGAGCATTTTCACGCGTTGGCAGGGTTGTGGGTCGACAACCGAAACAATACAAATAAATACTCACCAGGCGTTTCCTCCACGGACACACGCACAGCGAATCGCCTATCCACAAAGCAGTACTATTTGGCACGACACCCTAGTTGATAATATCACAGGAAAGACATTTTTTCAAAAATGTTCATTAAAATTCAAGATGGCGGCTAGCATAGAAGTGTGAGAGAGAAGGGCGCAGCACTGCCATCCAAAAGAAATAGATCCAGTTAATACGCAACCGTTCGTCTCCTTATGATTCAAATAAAACACAAGTTATTATAAACCCCATCTATAACCATGGTTATTGCGATAACGCAGTAAGTTCGTGTAAGTTAAATAAAAGAGACTCTTCCAGGAGACCAGAATCAAATTGTCGGACGTATACAAAAGTAGTGCTGCATAAACAAACCTCTTTTCCTAAACCAACTGTGGTAGATAGGCAACGACAGATTCAGCTTGCACACTGCAGAGCCAGGGAAACAAGTGAACTAGTAACATCTAGCCTACTTGAAAGTGCAGAGGATAACACACGCTTCTGATAACGCAACGCTTCTTTATATGGTTCTCCGTCCCAACCCGAAAGTATTCGGCTTCACGTCCCAACTATCTCTTGGTGGCGGTTACATCGCTTTGAAATTAGTCCTATGCCAAGTATTTTTGCTGCAGAAATATAATTATTTTCTAAAACTTGATTTCAACGTCTCCTCTTCTAACCATGTATGCATTATTTCCAATGATACTGTTTTTAAGACGCTCATTTGAAATATAGTGGTTTATGAAAGAATGCATCCATTCATTAGACTAAAAATGGCTGGAATAATACAGCATCAATTGTTAGAGGATCACTTGGTGTTGGCACCCTGAACTAACAAAAACAAAAGAAAAGAATGTATATTTTCGCTTACTTAAGATAAGTTGATGGCTAGATGACTAATATGGAGTTCACCTTGCCTGTCACTAAATTCTGCAGCACTGTATTTAGCTTTAAACTTCAACCTTCCAGCTCAGCTATTGTGCCCTCCTCACCAGGTAGTATGGCAAGTAGCTGTAGTAGGGGACAGCTGTAGCTGTCCCCTTCTACAGCTCATCCTGGGGGATCCACTATTCTTTTGGGGATATTCTCCCTCGATCAAGTCATGGGTCAGCAGGTTCTCCTCCCAGTAGATTGTGTTTGGAGCTCCTTCGAAGGGAGACACGCTTAACGCTTAACCATATCAGCTGGCTCCTTCTTATACAGAGGTGTAGCAGCTGCAACCTTATGCTTTGTGGCAAATCGACGAAGACAGAATCGTTGAACGACAGCTCTCTTCATCGACACCCTCCCTTTCAGATACCCCATCAATGCAGCCGTTGCTGCAAGCCATCCTTTTCTTGGAGAGAACCAAGGCCAGATGTTAATTTGCATACCAACCACTTTACAATAGAGATCGCAACAAAGCAAAGAGGAAAACTCCTCTACGAACAACTGAGATGCCCTGACAGGGGACATTCTCCAAGCTATGGCTATTCCTTGATTTCCTGTCAATGAAGATAACTAAGGGGAGACAAAGTACAGCCTTGCCGGAGTCCAACACTGAACCAGAACGGACTAGACTTAATGCCAAGGATGCTGACCCAACTCTCATGCAGGATGTACAGGGACCGAATGGTTCGTATGAGTGACCCCGGTGTCGTTTACTCCTGAAGTATGTCCCAGGGAATCTCTTGGGGATCTTCTGCAGATATATACAGACACATTGGTTAACTCCCAAGCGCCTAGTCCTCTGTTTTACAGGTAGGAAGGAAAATAGAGGTAGCAGGACCAACATATACTTTTAGAGAGATGAGAGCTTCAAGAGGAGGTGCTAAATTAAGCCACTTAACCCTAATATAACACTAATATATAGTCCAGAAATTACACATTTAATTCCTGACCACACAGAATTGTAATATTTACTTTAAGTTCTTTATAGTTAGGGTTTGAAAATTATTTAATACAGTCTATGTTTGAAAGGGAGTTTTTAAACCACCAAAAGGCAACGTGGTGAAATCATTTTATTTTCCACAATTTTCCTCAACTGTTTCTTGTAATGCTCCACATAAAGCTGATTCAATATTTTTTTAAAACAGTGTTTTCATTTTAATCATCAAGTAAACTCCAATATTTCTGTTGCACAATTGGTCGACCAGAGTCTGCAAACTAATAATGTTGATAGAGCAACATGTACTGCATTTTTGGTTGAGGGGTTGTCGGCACCAATATGTGAAGACCATTAAAGGACCAGTGTGTAGATTTAACAGCATCTAGAGGTGAGGTCGACTACCCGATTATATGTGAAGACCATTAAAGGACCAGTGTGTAGATTTAACAGCATCTAGAGGTGAGGTCGACTACCCGATTGGTTGGAAGGAATAGAGCACACACTTGTACTCACTCTTCACAAAACTATATGAAGTGCGTCCGAGAGAAGGTTTAGCTTCTCAGACACTTATAGCATAACACCACACAGTGTGTGTGTGTGTGTGTGTGTGTGTGTGTGTGTGTGTGTGTGTGTGTGTGTGTGTGTGTGTGTGTGTGTGTGTGTGTGTGTGTGTGTGTGTATGTGTGTGTGTGTGTGTGTGTGTGTGTGTGTGTGTGTGTGTGTGTGTGTGTGTGTGTGTATTTGTGCGTTTGATTTGCACGCTGAGAGAGGCTTAAGCTGTTGGTCATCACAAAGGTGTGTGGCCCATTTCATATACAACATTGCTCATTTTAACACGACATATCAACTCTAAAAAAAGTACACAAAGGTGTATCCTAGCAATGGGGATAAAGAAAAAAACTGTTCCCCTTCCTTATAAGAATTCTAAACCCAAAACACATTCATTTAATCTCATTGTGTTTGAACAGGGGGTTCCCTTAACTCTTTAATTTAAAGTTGACTTTAAATTAGATTACTGTAGGAACATGGTGGTTAAAAATGCTGTGCCCCATGAAAGAGGCCACTCGCTATGTAGATATAAAGGGCTTATTCTAAGGAACTGAAAACAAAGATTGTTGTTTTCATGGGATTATACAATGATTAAAACATACTTATTAATATTTATGTATGTATATACAATCTAATTGTACAGTTTAAGTTAGAATTGTGTGAGTAATGTTACACATCAAGGTAGTGCAGCCAGTACAATGTTGGAACAGGTGAATCTTGTGCAGGTTAAAGACTTATTGGTGTGATGAGGATTATTCAAACCACTTCTGTCCCTGTTCTTTTTGTTGAAATGGGAAAGACTCCTCAAAGCTCAGGCAAATGAAGTTATCTTACAAAATCAATACCCAGCCAGGAAAATAACCATTGTAGGAGCTGTGGGACTGGGGGTAGTCCAATTGATTGTTTTATTCATAATCTAAGAACTTGGCACAGAAAATCGAGGTGAGGAAAGTAGGAGGGTTTCTCGTTGTGTGTACCACTGTGACTTTTTAGTACCAATGTTTATTTCTCTTTCATGCATTATGGAAGGAAGGAAGGAATGAAGGAAGGAAGGAAGGAAGGCAGAAGACTTCATAGGTCATGTAAGGCTTATTGATACATAATTATCTAACCATATATGTACAGATCGTTCCATGGATCCACTGGGAAGGCAGGGTTCAGAATATATCCCAATTATAAAAATTGCACAAGGCAGAAATCTACCAGAGGGAGTGTCGGTATTCACAACAGATTAAATATCTGGGGACAAAAGGTGTTGGAATCGGTAAAACCTCTCCAGGATATTTTCTGATTCAGCTTCACTGGTGGCTATAAAGGATAAGAGATCAACTGCCAGGACTGACCTTGTCCAAGATATCATAACCAAGTTCAAGCTGTAGTAGCTGGGATCAGGGTGAGAGACTGTATAAAGGTCCCAGGCCACGTTTGAAAGCAGAATAATTCTGAATCTGAAAGACAAAAGGGATGCTAGCCTGCAACCAATTTACAGTAACAGTCACCATAGTGAGACTGGACAGATATGTTAAAATAAATAGAAGACTATAGCCTACTGTGAAATCTTGAGAGTACGTAAAGAAGGGTTGTGATGTGCAAAAAAGCTCTAAATGCTAAGATTGATGAGATCGACCTACAAAACGTGAATTGACCTTAGGGTCAGTGGAAAAATTTAGCAGATGCAGTCCTAATCTGAGAACGTTAAATCACTAAATGGATGCAGTGCACACTTCAATCTGTGGGAGGCAGTAGCCGCATACATGAATGTCTACGACTGCAAGTAGTTAAATGTCTAAATAAAATGACCTCCCTCCAAGATAGAAGGCGGGACACTTTCAGAATTCAAAAATGGATTAACAGAGCTCTCGCCACCTAAACTGACTGAGCAACTTTGTGATGCGTTCTAGCGTAGCTTTGCTGTGGGGTGTTTGAGTGGGCGAGAGCTATGGGCTAGCCAGCTACTTTCTTTTAAAATTGTAGGATATATGAGTAATAGGATGTTTTTATCGACACAATTATTTAAATCACTATCGATCAGCATTGACTACATATATGTCCAGTTAATTTTAAGATATAAGCTAGTTGAAATTTGGCTTTCATAATATCTTATCTTGTTTGTTATTTCAATATAGAAGCACACAGCACGATATGAATGCATGAACATCACGAAAATAAGACGAAAGGAAATACGTACCAAATACAATTGGTGATAAGGAAACTACGTCAGAGGTCAGGGTTGAAAGTTGACAGAACCGACGCATGTTTTGTTCGCGGGAAACGTCCCATAACAAACCTTTGTATATCTGGGATATTTGTCTTGGTAGCGATATTGAGAACCGTAACCTGGTCTCAACTTTCTTAACTCAAGACAACAACAGGATTGTACTAGCTACGATGATAAAATAGTCTTTTCATTTACGTTTCAGTTTTGGTCAACTATAATTTCGAACGCTAACAATAGTTTTGCTACGTTAGCTATCTCTCGCTAGCTTTGTAGTTGGAGCGAGTTCAAATTATCCATAAGCCACTTGCGTTGAACATTTATAATTGGGGGTGATCTGAAATGGCGGAAAGACCCGAGGACCTTAACCTTCCGAACGCTGTTATTACTCGCATTATTAAAGAGGCGGTGAGTTGAATCAACGTGGCCCATAGCCTAAAACTGTCTATTGTTTGTATCATGCGTGCTTGACAATGTGGCGAAATTAGTTCGAAATAATTAGTAAAAAATTGTCCAGGTGAATTTAAACATGATGTATGCTCTGCAGCTACCGGATGGCGTTAATGTGTCAAAAGAAGCAAGAAGGGCGATATCGCAAGCGGCCAGTGTATTCGTTTTGTATGCAACTTCATGGTAAGTAAATGAATAAAAGTAAACGCTCCACAACACCAGCAGAACAAATCCTCAAACGTAGTCCACTACAATGTAGTTGTAATTTTTGTATTTTATAGAGAATGAAAGCTATGTTGTAATTGCAATGTTCAAAGTATGTATTTTTAGTCGTACTGTCCAATCTATTAATGATAGTCCAGGTTGATTGTTAGTAAATGTAGCACCTGTAAATCATCTCAAATGCAAGTGGTATGAGAAATTAAGTTTGAAAAAGTTGTATTTGTTTATTACCCAGCAAAAACATGAAATGTCTTTTGTGGTTTTAATTTGTTTTGCATCGTTGTCCCTCTTTGTGAACTTGGTAGCGCAAACAATTTTGCTATGAAAGCAAAAAGAAAAACTCTGAACGCAGCAGATGTGTTGGCTGCCATAGAGGAAATGGAGTTTGAACGGTTTTTGGAGCCTCTAAGGGAAGCATTGGAAGGTTTGTTTGTGTGAAACAATTAACAGTTTTCTGTATAATGCAAATTTGTCATGTACGGCTGTTAGATGCATGGTCATTTTGTATGGTATTTATAATTGTTTCTTCCTACTCAACAGTTTACAAAAAGGGGAAAAAGGAGGTGTCTGAGCAGAAACGCAAAGAAAAAGAGAAGAAGGAGACGGATAATGATAAGAGTCGAGAGGAAGAGGATGATGAAGAGCGAATGGAGGAAGAGCCAGAGGCTGAAAATGATGCAGAGGAGGAGGAAGTGGAGAACTAAAGAACATTCCAGTGGCTTATCCTACTTTCACTTAAGGAGCCATCATAAACAATGAAAATGCACTCTTATGATCTTTTGGGGTTATGACTGATTGATGGGCAAAGTTTTTCAATTGATGTACTTGAACAAATGTATTTTTTCCATTGCATTCAAAAGCATCATCACATGCAAACCTGTCTTGATTGGTCACTGAAGGGTTTAGTTCCAGGACTAGGATCTCAGGTCTTTAGCCTAGTGCACGAATGTTGCTATGTGCAAGGCTGTTTTGCTATTGGGTCAGTTTTCTATGTCTAGAATGTTCCAAATATAATTACTGGTTTCAATGATCAAATTGATACTGCTGTTTTTGTAAAAGACATGACATCATCCTGATATTAACATGTTACCAGTTAAGATTTGGTCACATGGTCCAGTAGCCTGGCTATAGTTGAATGCCTTAAGCAATCTGACTTTATTGTATAAACTTAAATTCCCCTCAACTAGTTTCATGGGCTTAATGTTTAAGCAATCCCACTTTACTTAGAGTTAAACATTCCTGAATCTCCACCATTTGACTTACCAATTTGTCATTCCTAGGTTGTAATGGATAAATGAGTTTATTGCAGAGTCAAAGCTTTTATCCAAGCGAATTGCGACTAAGTAGTCCGGATTGTATCAGCGTTTCTAGGCCGAATGATTACATTTTACTCAAGAACCGCTAGACGCCCGCCCCATAAGCAGACAACGTACGGCCTAAATTTTGTATTCTAAACAAGGGGTGGGTGTTGTGGGGTACGGACGGGTGAGGTGGCTGTTAAGGAGCTCGCACGTCAAACAGCGCTGATACAACCTTCAAACAATGGCTGGGTTAACCCATTCCAATACACTAAAAAGATGGCTAGGATTCGATTCTACACAACTCTTCCGAGTGGGGGTGGCTTCTACAAATTTAACATTGACAATTTAAGAACCTTTATAACAGTAAAACCTTCCCGGTTAGGACAAACTGATGCAAAAGTACGCAACTCCCATGCAAGACCAAAACAGTGACACAAATATATCAAAAGACCAGAGGAAACAGTTAAATTTAGTCAATTTTATTGTCAAGCATTACTCTGCTGGGCATTCAATCTTTCCACTGTTGATGTCATCAATGACATCGTGGGGGAGGCGGCCATCGATGGTGCAGCCTACTGACTGAGAGGTACCAAGGATTTCCTTGATGGTTCCTTTAGAAAAAAGGAAAGACATGTTATCAAAACCTTCCAGATACAAGTAGGCACTACAAAAAAAAAAAGATTAATTTCTCATCTCAGGCCATTGGGAAATTGTTTCAGATCTTTCGGCACAGGGATTCCCACTATACTGGGTAGCCCTGCTTCCTAGAGCTGGGTCAATCTCAGCCTCCACTGGACTATACACAGTCACTAACAGACAGGCAGAGTGGCGGGAGGCTAGCCGGCAAAGGGTACAAAAAGTTATGAAATGAATTTACAAAGTACAGTGTAAAGTGTAAAGTGTCATAGAACTTACCAGAGAGTTCCCTGGCAATAGAGCGATGCCTCATAACACGAGCGATAGCAACGATCTCGTCAAACGTCACGGACCCACTGTGCTTGACTAAAAACAAAGACAAGCGAAGATTAAAACGTGTTCTACACTGCAATGGTTACGCACGCAAAACCAAATCTTTGACATCAAGAAATTGACTGAAAGTTTAGGAAAAATACCAATTTGCAGCAAATTAAGCTTTTTTTTGTACCAGGCCTTTCGGCACAGGATTGCCCACTTTTCTGGGTAGCCTGCTTCCTAGAGCTGGGTCTCTCTTAGCCTCCACTGGACTATACACAGTCACTAACAGACAGGCAGAGTGGCGGGAGGCTGCATGTTCTAGCCATCAAATTAATATAGTCATGACCAGAGCAGTTAGTCGCATTATCAGGTGGCAGGAGTCATGTTACTACATTTTGCATAGACTTACTGTTCTTGACCTTCTTCCGGTCACGTGGGGGCTCCTTAAGAGCCTTGATGATCAGGGCAGATGCAGAGGGAACAACCTCAACCTAGATGGGAGAAGTTGATGGAAAGTATTTAAACACACCATACACAGCAACAAATTTACCATACCACATTTTAAACATTTAACATCTTCAATTGATTTCAGGGCCTAGAAGCCGAAAACTTCTGTAGATTGAGGCGGCAGGCAGAAGCCGTTAAGACTACATACCACAGCCTGTCTGTTCTGGATGGTCAGCTTCACGGTGATCCTGAGGCCCTTCCAGTCTCCGGTGGCCTTGGCGATGTCATCACCAACTTTCTTGGGAGACTGAAGAAATTGAAAAAAACGAATTAGCGTCATTGAGAGATAAAAGCTATTGAAAGAAACATGTGCCACAGGCATTGTCAAACATGTACCAGATCTTTCGGCACAGGGATTCCCACTATACTGGGTAGCCCTGCTTCCTAGAGCTGGGTCAATCTCAGCCTCCACTGGACTATACACAGTCACTAACAGACAGGCAGAGTGGCGGGAGGCTAAATTTTTTAAAGTTATTTAAAACAACTTACCAGACCCAGAGGTCCAATTTTGGGAGCAAGTGCAGAGGTGGCACCAACTTCCCCGCCAGTACATCTCATGTACACTGAAAATGAGAAGCAGACACGATGAAAACGTTATTTGACACAACTAGCAAGGCCAAAGCCACTTGGCTTTCACAAAAAACATTTACACCAAAAAAACTCACAATGTACCAGCCACGTGTAGACTCATCAATTCAGCTTTTCTCTTTCAGAAAATACACCGGCCATCAATAAACATTCGATAATACCATCATCAATTAACTATCCCACCCAGCTGGCTTAAATCAATAAATAAAAACAAATACAAAATATTGTCCCTGCATTTTAATAGGAATGTGCCAGCAATGCAGAGTAGAATGACCACTCATTTCAAACCAGCCTTGCTTCGTACAGTCAACGTTACGGATTAGATACTCAGATGGGTTCAAAATATAGTACAAGCAAAGGATTCAAATTCTGCATACTAGCTCTCAAATGACGTCATAGGGCTAACCTAGCACACGTGGTGCTGCAGTAAATCCATAAGGCCATCTCAAGAGACCGGAATCACGAAAGAACAAAAGAACACAGTACAACATTATACAAACCAAACAATTTCAACCGTTGGTACCGCATGTGAAGAGCCTGGGTTCCCTATATTTACCATTTTCTGTGTCCACCTCATAGACGAGGAGACAGAGCCGAACCGGACGGACATTGGCTCCATCTTGACTCTGAAACAGTTTATATCAGAGACTTTACACATACCAACTTTAATTTCGCTGGGGTCGAATTTGGGAGGCATGATGCTGATCTGGTAGTAGTGCTCTGTTCAGCTTGGTTGGTGATGGTGTCGGATGAACCCAGATTCGGGACGACCGTTTACTGTTGCACCTTCACCGCTAAGGGGACAAAGGAAAAGAGACCGCTTACCAGGGACGTCTGAATTTATACTAGCTATGAAGATTAACGCGAGAGTTGGTTAGGAGCTCTCGTTTACGTCTTCTTCGTCATCTCCTTTGGCTCCTTCGAAAAGAAAACTGGCTCATTAGTGCCACCACCTGAACAGGAGTACAAATCGGGGATCCTATTATACGCATCTAAAACAAACCACACAAAGCAAAATAAATACCAAACTAACTACTTGGTCCATTTGACGTCTTTAGAAACTGAATTATAGCACTCATCCACCAATGGTTGGCTAAATATGCATTTTAAAAGTCATGTGTCCCTTCTAAGTGCTTCTTTTGATGTAGCGCTCTGTTTTATATTTTGAACATTTCAAAAATATTTGTTATAGGCCTACTGTTTAAACTAGGTAGCATTTTAACCTTTTCAGTTATTTAACACCATCACTACCAAACTTATGGGGGGTTGCATCACAGTTGAATAATTTTGTATACACCTGAAACTGTTGTGCACCACGTCAATGTAAATACAAAAAGTAAATAAAAAAGAAAACAATCTGGTTGTCACATTAATAACATCCAATCAGTTAAGACAATTAGAAGCCAATAATCATGACATTATCAATCACTTCTTATTTGAAATGTGCAAGAGGTTAGAAATGTCCTTGTTTGAGGTAGGAAATTACCTTGTGAAGTCACCTAGCACTGAAATATTTCACAGGTCAGAGAACATTTAAGACAACATTTAAATAAATAAAATATATTAAAATTAATATAAAATATTACATGTGTTCAAATGCAATAAAAACAGGTGAGAGTCAGAGGAGGCTTAGATCTTCTGTTCTGTGTTGATTTTGAGCAAATAGGGCACATGACCTGGGAGTTATTGAGCTCTAATGCTCATATTTACAGTATAAAATATATTAAAATTCCAACAGCGGAGCGGCTCAAGCGCGCTCCCGCGAAGGGGTGCTTTTCACGGCAAATATACGACGGCACAACACCGGTATGCTAAAGATAAGCGTTAGCCAGATCGACCGCAGAGGCAAAAGTACATAGGCTATATTTCAGGAAGAACAATGGAATGATTAGAGACATATTTGTTTACAGAGCTCTGATTTTGAATAAATGCAAAGAGACATCTGTTTCGGCTTTCTTGCGTCCAACTTTTACAGAAATGTTTTACTAAACCAGTTTGAAGTTTTAGAATTGTACCTAATTATCCAGGGAGTAATTTAGTTGCATAGGCCTACTACAATCGCTTAATAAACAAATTTGGCAAACACTAAACAATCCATCTCATCGGTATGGTTGTGATATCTGGATAAATTTGCCCTGTTCATCCAGACAAATTTTCTACAAATGGGTAGAGCATTGTCAGGGGCTATAAGCCACCCAGGTAGCTGCCTCCACCTAGTTGGCTTTACTGGGCTCCTCCAAATCCGGAGACAGGCTGTAGACATTGCAACCAGTTTATTGCTGAGTTTTAGTAGGCTACAATGGGGCATAGAGCCGGTGGGGAGCCATGCATATCAAAGATCTCGTGAGTGTGGGAATGGCTGGTTTAACCTATGCACATTGATAACGCATTGCACAGGTGTGCAGTCAATAGGTGTACAGCCCCACCTATCCAAAGGGTCAACAATCAGGACTTTTGTGTAAATATCCCTACAAAGCCCTACTGCTCATCCAGTGAGCAAACTTACGTCCAAAGCTAGAGCTAAACCAAGTTCACTCACACTATACTGTTGCTTCGCACTTTGCACTGGCTACCATTGAATGCTTGAATCCGAATCAGGTCATGAGTACTTGCCTGCCATGCTGCAAATGGCTCAGGCCGATCCTACAGGACATGTGCAAGTCACCCTATGACTGCCAAACAGCGTGTTAGTCCCTCAGTAAGAGACCTGGGTTCACAATGGCGGAACGAGCTCCTCACTGACATCAGGACTGAAACCCACCTTCATCGCACACTAAAAATCGGTTCAGGCTGCCTTTTCGCCTGTGAAAATAAGCAAAAAATGTAGCACTAAATGCCGTTTTCAATTTCTGAGCTAAATTCTCGGAAGCAGTGCGGGTTTGATCGAGTAGATTGATCTCATAAAAGAGGTCCCAGGTCTATCGCTTATTAGAAAGTCGTATATTTTGTTTTTGGTATCTTCTGAGGACCTCTCAGTGAGTTGTTGCATCACTTTCTGAAGTGACACCAAATTAATAATCGTAACCTCATGTAGAATAATCAAGAAACACTACTCTGTAATAGTAAGTTGAGAATTGGACAGCTGGAATATTTGTTTATTTGTTTATTTAAAGGATCTGCCATGGCAATCAGCTAAAGCTTGCATTGAAATGAAAATAATGTTAGGGATGATAGCTGCTGGACCCAAGAGCAGACACAGAGACAGGACTGGAGTTGGAGTAAGGAAAAGGTTTATTTAGAGCAGACCAGGAGTGAGGCAAAGGGCAGATAGGAAAGTGGGGTGCTTCAGGCTGGAAGAAATGAAGCAGGCAGGCTGGAGGCGTTGATCGACAAAAACATTGGCAAAAGGAAAACAAAGGCCAGATACAAAATTTCAACAGGAAAATAACAACTAGGAAATGTTAGAAAATACAAGAGCCGGTTACAAATCACTATTACTGAAGTACGATCTGGCGATGGCAGGGAAACCCGGTGTATTTGAAGGGGAGTTGATAAGCTGATGCAGGCCAGATGTGAACAGTTGAGGTGTGGCAGGCACAGCACAGAGATAGACAGGGAGCGGGGCACACACAGGTGTTTTTTTTCAACAAGTTTTTCCATCGGCTGGGTACCACAATGTGATCGTTACCGGCAAAACTTGTTTTTTGGTTATGTGTGTTATAGCAAGAAACATGACCAATATGACACTTAGAGTTTGGTAGCCTGGTTACTCCTGCCTCATTCCTGAGCAGGGGGTTGTGTTTCATTCAAAGTAGGGAACAGCGTGTGTAATTGAAATTCCATTCTCTGCCCTGCCCATCCTCCATGGTAATGTATGTGTGTGTGTGTGTGTGTGTGTGTGTGTGTGTGTGTGTGTGTGTGTGTGTGTGTGTGTGTGTGTGTGTGTGTGTGTGTGTGTGTGTGTGTGTGTGTGTGTGTGTGTGTGTGTGTGTGTGTGTGTGTGTGTGTGTGCGTGACCTGGATATTACAGAAACTTCAAAATGTAAGGTTAGTGGCGTGTTCCTCACTCCCGACTTCCCCTCTGACAACAAACAATAAGCACAAGTTTCCGTTATATCCTATCCTGTGCCAATTTGTTGTAATCTTCCTTTAATCATTGCCTGCTTTGGTCCGATTGCCTTACGTATTGATTATATTGTTGATGGTTTCAAGGGAGTCCAATCCCTGCTAGGGTTAGCCAAAGTTGTTTTCCTCTTGGGCTGGATTGAAGAGGAAATCAATTACAACAATTTAACAATTTAAAAAAAGTCATCATCTCACATTTTCAGTTTCCAGTTTCCAGTTAAAAAGTATGGAAGATTAATCAACTCCCTCTGGCTGGTTTAACATTTCAATTATGCAAATCAATAGCCCAACTAATTGAATCACGCAGAACAACTAATTTCTTTGTCCTATTATGTTGGTCTCCTTTTGCAGTTGGGATATACTGTATTGTATATTGACCACACGCATGCAATAGCAATAATATCACCCAAAACAGCAATATTCATAACAACACCATGAAGCATTTGGAGAGGGTAGGTATAGATATTTCTCTCCACCAGATGTAAACTGAGAACAAAGCTCAGAGGCTGGCCAGCATTAGGTGTAAAATGAACCCTTGCACACATAATCTGAGAACACCCTGTGTGATCGAGTGACAGCAACCTAGCAAACATGCTCTCTGTCCGGGCACAAGGAAACAGGATACAGAGAGGTTTACATTTACATGTAGTGCCTTTGGAAGATGCTTTTATGCAAAGTAACCTAAAACCTTTTTTTTTTTACACACGCTGTATGCGGTGTCAACCATGACCAACCAAAGACACAGCCAGCTCATCGGGAGCAGGCAGGCGTCTTTCCCAAAGACAACTCGACCCAGCTAGGAGGACCCAAGTATCGAACAAGCAACCTTCAACTTAAAAGTTAACTCGCTCTACCCCCTGCGCTTACTGCATGCCTCTGAGAGGTGTGCATTTAGGGAAAAGGGACGTCACAAACAAGTCCTGAATGCTTAATGAAACGAAAGCTACCATGCATGACCCCTGTGTTTATCAATATATCATTCAAAAATTATTAACATTGAAATGTTACTTTATTATAATTGTTCAATTCATCATATTGTCACTCATCAAACTCTATACTGTTTTCCTAAACAACAATGTTTTCAGACAAAATATGTATATATAAATTATACAAAACATGGCTAGGCACCAATACTAACACATGCCCAGGACAGGACCGGGAAGCTCAGGGGCTGAGTGTGCACCAAGTGGCAGTGGGTGAAGTGATTATTCAGTCGTTCTGGAGAGTAGCTCCCATGGCAATGGCTTCCAATTAATTGAGCAGGGACAATTTTCAAGAGTCAGTGATTCCAGTGATGCATGATAACCTCCAATGTCGTCAGTGTAATTGGGGCAAAGGATGCTGCAAAACAGCCTAAACAACAACGTTTTGTATGAATGTTGCACCTAAATGTTAGCAAAGTGTACCAGATAGCAAACCATAAAACATTTATCTCTTTAAGGAGACTATTAAGCTTGCAGTCTGGCATAATAATAAAGAGATAGAAGCTTTGTTTCTGATCAGATAATCCCTCAGTGTTTGGATGTTTCCTCAAATTCTAATCCCGGGTCCAGATTAGATTACTGATTTATGAGACAACTGGGTTTATGTGTCTATACTTAAAAAGAAAGGTCAAGAACCCTAAGGCTTTTCCAAAATCCTATATTCCAATGTTTCAAGAATACACACACATATTGAAGGACTGGAGGGGGTACTAGGAAGAACTCTGAATCTTAATACCACCTGAATATAATTATGCATTTCTGAATACTTAATAAATGTTCCTAATGAAAGACAACACCCATTAGTTATGCACAACTCCACTTGTTCTCCGACTATCCACACCAAGAGTTTAATGTTAATGTTTATTAAAAAACATGCAAATGGACCTACATTTCCTGCCCCAAAATGTTTTGTGCTTGTAAAGGGTCAGGCAAGCATTAGGGTGTACATTAGTAAAACATTTTGAGAACCATATAACCAACAATGTGGAGTAGGGAAGTCAAGAGAGATTAAAATTGTGTCCTCTCTTGTGGAAAAAGTCAATTTAATCGCCAGATTTGCAGTCTGACATAATTTGATTTGTATTCTTGCTCAAATAATCCCTCTGTATTTTCATATCTATTTCCTCATAATTAAATGCCGTGGTTTTGGTGTATTAGAGAGCAAAGGCTTATAGGCCATGTGTCTTCTATAGCAGGAGTGAGCGAGAGAGAGAGAGAGAGAGAGAGAGAGAGAGAGAGAGAGAGAGAGAGAGAAGAGAGAGAGAGAGAGAGAGAGAGAGAGAGAGAGAGAGAGAGAGAGAGAGAGAGAAGAGAGAGAGAGAGAGAGAGAGAGAGAGAGAGAGAGGAGAGAGAGAGAGGAGAGAGGAGGAGGGAGGGGGGGGGGGGGGGGGGGAGGAGAGAGGGAGAGAGAGAGAGAGAGGAGTATCATCCCACCAACCAGATGAATATATTTCAGCAGGGTTTCTCAGGACGTTAGAAAACCTAATCGTTTTTTTGTTACTCATCGTTGGGACTTTAACACGGAACAACGGTAGCTGCACTTAAAGACCCGATTAACATTGAACTATTTGAACCCCGGACTGCTTTCAACGAAAATCGGGGGTGCAGTCGATTTTGTTTTGATGCAAGCGACTCGGTGCGAACTTCAGGTTCACCTTCAAGCATCAAGTTGCCACGATACGAATGCTGCTTCTGGTTTCAGCGTTGTTTATCAGTTTTAGGTAATCGACGCAATGTTATTCTCTTGCTTCTGTTTTTATTTCTAATTTTTAATACGATATATAGATTTTCTTTTCCAGCGATTGAAAATCGTGTTATGTAGGCCTATGGATTGTTATTATGCTACCAGTACGGGATTAATACAACACACTATATAAGGTAAGTGGATACTCAAAACAATTCTATTTAGAATCGATTTAGCATCGAATTACTCGTGCCAATTTAGAAGCGAAAGCCTTTCAATTTCTGAAGTCAGTAGGAAGGAGATCAAGTTAGACCTTAATTAGCATAGTGAATAATAAATATATGACAATTATACAATACAAAAATAGCATTTTAATTACCGCATAAACATGGCTGCATAAGTCATAGCTTGACTGTTTATGCAATACCTAAACATAACTGACCTTAGGTCTATTTCTCAAACCAGGAGAAAGTCAAAGTCAACTCAATGTCAAAACAATCATAATTGTAGAAACAATGTTTGTTTGTGATTAACAATAAGCTCATGAACCATATTTGTGATACACAAGGCATGCCCAGATATCATCTACCGATTCTGTGTGCAACCAAACAAAGTGATTTGGAATTTTATTTCCTTTATGATCAGAATTGACCAGGATTCCTGTGTGCCCTCGTGCCCAATCTCCGTTCACTTGCTGTCGCCACCAAAGACACATCCTGGAAGAATGCCCATCATCAGCAACGCCAACAATGACTTCAGCACCTACTCAAGCAGCAGTGATGACAGCAGCCTGGACCGCTTCTTCACCGAGATCCCCGAGACGGAGACCATCAAGGGCGCGTACTTCCAGCGTGCCCGGCTGCTCCGTGTGCCCGAGGCATGCCACGCCGTGGACCCTGCCCTGCAGGCGCTGGTCAACGTGGGGGGGAACCGCTACGCCTTCCCCTGGAGCACCCTGGAGCAGTTCCCCCACAGCAGGCTGGGCCGGCTGCGGCTGTGCACCAGCCCCGAGGAGATAGCGTGCCTCTGCGACGACTACGACGACACCCGCAAGGAGTTCTTCTTCGACCGCAACCCCACCGCCTTCCGGGTCGTCCTCAACTTCCTGGCCGCCGGCAAGCTGCGGCTGATGCGGGAGCTGTGCGCCGTGGCGCTCCACGACGAACTGGACTACTGGGGCGTGGAGCCCGGACACATGGAGCGCTGCTGCCGGCGCCGCATGACCACCCGGGTGGAGGAGGTGGCCGAGCGGGAGCGCAAGGAGGAGGAGTGGAGGCAGCGGAGGAGCGTGCTGAAGAAGGCCCCCCTAGAGGCCGAGGGGGGCTACCAGAGGGTGATAGTGGTGCTGCGGGAGGTCATGGAGAACCCGCACTCGGGCCCCGCGGGCCAGGCGTTTGCGTGTTTCTCCGTCGTCATGGTGGCCATCACCGTGATCAGTCTGTGCATCAGCACCATGCCTGATCTCAGAGAGGAAGAATCCAAGGTGTGTGTTTAGAAGGAACATTGGTTATATCTGAACAGATGCAGTCTCCCTTGATAAGGTATATGGCCCCTGGCTGTGTCCCAGACGTCCCGGGTTGGTTGGTCCTTGTTGGGACATAAACCAATGGAGGATTGTTGGAAATAACACATTTTATCAGCTGGAGAGGCACTGGCCTGTCCTAACACTAAGAAATGTAAACACAGAGAGACACTCAAATACACCAACGTTCTACAGGGGGAACAGGCTACATTTAGTTTATAAGCAGAAAGGGAGGATTCGTGAAAATAATAGCCGTACCAACTTTCTGTTAACTTTAATATGGGATTTGAATGGTGCAAGAATATGGGGAACTGAAAGGTGCCGAGTGAAAAACTTTTTCTTTGAGTTCGAGAAGTAAATGGGTCATGTTTTCTGTTTGATTTCAATAGGGTGAATGCTCCCAAAAGTGTCGGAACATATTTGTCGTCGAGTCCATCTGCGTCGCCTGGTTCACCCTGGAGTTTGTGCTGCGGTTCTTCAACGCCCAGAGCAAGCTGGCCTTCCTGTGCAGCCCCCTCAACATCATCGACGCCATCGCCATCCTGCCATACTACGTGAGCCTCGCCGTGGAGGTCCAGGAAGACACGCATCTGGACGCCGGCAACGGTCGCGGTTACCTGGACAGACTGGGGCTGATCCTGCGTCTGCTGCGGGCCCTGAGGATCCTGTACGTCATGCGGCTGGCCCGCCACTCCCTGGGCCTGCAGACTCTGGGCCTTACCATGCAGCGCAGCATGAGCGAGTTCGGCCTGCTCCTGCTGTTTGTCTGCGTGGCCGTGGCCCTCTTCTCCCCGCTGGTCCACCT
Source organism: Melanogrammus aeglefinus (assembly GCA_900291075.1). NCBI lineage: Eukaryota > Metazoa > Chordata > Actinopteri > Gadiformes > Gadidae > Melanogrammus > Melanogrammus aeglefinus. The sequence goes on from OLKM01001965.1 coordinate 77,093, forward strand.
TGCCGAGAGCGAGCTGGCCCCGCTCTCCGCCACCCCGCCCCACCAGAGCTTCAACAGCATCCCGGCGTCGTACTGGTGGGCCATCATCTCCATGACGACGGTGGGGTACGGCGACATGGTGCCGCACAGCATCCCTGGACAGATGGTGGCGCTAACCAGCATCCTGAGCGGGATCCTGATCATGGCGTTCCCGGCCACCTCCATCTTTCACACCTTCTCCCGCTCCTACCAGGAGCTCAAGCAGGAGTACGAGCGCTTGTGGAAAGAGGAGAAGGGAGCGGAGCTCAGTGCACAGACTGAAGACGATTTGTCTAACATTGATTTTGGTCCTGGCCATCTGAAGGCTCTGTCTGGGGAGGACGACAACAAGATGATGTCAGGAACAATTCAGCAGGCAACTCTTCCATCTACTGCATTCTGATTGATCAGGATATATAGATACTGTATATATATGTTAGCCATACTAAAGACATCTATGTATCTATCATAGTTTCTATGACTTTTTTTCTCTATGCATGTATGTATGTATGTATGTATGTATGTATGTATGTATGTATGTATGTATGTATGTATGTATGTATGTATGTATGTATGTATGTATGTATGTATAGTGTATCTCTTTGTCATTCTCAAAAGGCATCAGGCTAGGTGTACTGCTGATTTTGTATCTTTACAGTGCTGATAATGATACATATATGCATGACAGATGACATTCATATGAAAATGATATAGCTATAACTGTAGCTACAACTCAAGCTTCTAGAGATTGTTAATGGCAAAACCTACAAAGTAAAGTTTTAATAAAACAATAAAAAAAGCCCACAATATAATGTATAGCTAATCCCTTCTATATTCATGATTATTGTTTCAATAGACAATAATAATTCGGATACCACAGAAAATTTATGTTTTTCTCCCTAATAGATGGTGTATCCGCACAATATAACCTTACCATGACAACAATGCATTCAAAATGCATGAAATGCATCCAGCCAACGTTCATTGTAATAAAGCGAGTTACAGGAGGGTGAATTTGTCACCATTGAGACAGACATTTCTGAGGAGGAAAAAAATAACTGAAGATGTCAAAGTCATTTCAGGGTAGGGATTTCCATCTTTTGCAAGCCAATGTGGGTTAATGATCTATCTTTATGTTTGCATGTTGAAATTGTTTGTTTAGTGCTGTTGTTTGTTGATGTTGTGGCTGTGGATTTGATTAACGTAATGTTCCTAACAATGTTTTGCAACTTCAGATTATAATATATCATCCAACTAACATAAGATCCGATCGTATCACGTTCTCATCGATTCTTGGAAAGTCCTTTTCCTCTAATCATTACTGCAGTTTGCCTCGCAAATGACAAGGATATACCTGTTGGAAGATGAAATCATCCTAGTTCATCATCATCTCATCTTCATCCGCTTTTCCGGGGTCGGGTCGCGGGGGCAGCAGCTCAAGCAGGGGGCCCCAGACTTCCCTTTCCCGAGCCACATTGACCAGCTCTGACGGGGGGATCCTGAGGCGTTCCCAGGCCAGTGTTGAGATATAATCTCTCCACCTAGTCCTGGGTCTTCCCCGAGGTCTCCTCCCCACTGGTGGTGCCTGGAACACCTCCCAAGGGAGGCGCCCAGTGGGCATCCTTACCAGATGCCCGAACCACCTCAACTGACTCCTTTCTAAGCAAAGGAGCAGCGGCTCTGAGCTCCTCACGGATGACTGAACTTCTCACCCTATCCCTAAGGGAGAAGCCAGCCACCCTCCTGAGAAAACTCATCTCGGCCGCTTGTACCCGTGATCTTGTCCTTTCGGTCATCCTAGTTCAATAGGAGACAGACAGACAGACAGACAGCAGACAGACAGACAGACAGACAGACAGACAGACAGACAGGTACTACTCGGAAAATTAGAATATCGTGTAAAAGTTGTTTTATTCAGGCAATTCAACATAAAAGGTGAAACCAATAAATTCTATAGACTCATTACATGCAAAGTGAGATATCTCAAGCATTTCTTTGTTGTAATTTTGCTGATTATGATTTACAGCTTATTAAAACCTCAAAACCAAAAACCAAAAAAATTAGAATACTGTGAAAAGCTTCAATATTGTAGGCTCAAAGTGTCACACACTAATCGTAATCCAAAACACCTGCAAAAGGGTCCTGAGCCTTTAAAAAGTCTGTTTGGTTGCTTGTTTGGTTTAGAAGAATTCAGAATCATGGGGAAGACTGCTGATCTCACAGTTGTGCAGAAAACCATCATTGACTCCCTGCACAAGGTGGGTAAGACACAAAAAGTGATAGCAAAAGAAGCTGGGTGTTCTCAGAGTGCAGTCTCAAAGCACATTAATGGACAGTTAAGTGGAAGGCAGAAGTGTGGAAGAAAACTGTGTACAAGCCGGAGGGATGACCGCAGCCTGGAGAAGATGGTCAGGAAAGGAGGAAAGTGTAGGGGAACTTCATAAGGAGTGGACTCAGGCTGGAGTTGCTGCTTCAAGGGAAACGACACGCAGGCGGATGCTGGACATGGGCTTCAAATGTCGAATTCCTGTTGTCAAGCCGCTCCTCACGAGCAAGCAACGCCAGAGGCGCCTTACCTGGGCTAGAGAGAAGAAAGACTGGACTGTTGGCCAGTGGTCCAAAGTCCTCTTTTCTGATGAGAGCAAGTTTTGCATCTCATTTGGCAACAAAGGTCCCAGAGTCTGGGGGAAGGACCGGAGAGGCCGCAAAATGGAAGATGCAGGAAGTCCAGTGTTAAGTTTCCCCAGTCTGTGATGACTTGGGGATCCATGTCAGCTGCTGGTGTTGGTCCTCTGTGCTTTATCAAGTCCAGCATAAACGCAGCTGTCTACCAGGAAATTTTAGAGCACTTCATGCTTGCTTCAGTGGACCAGCTTTATGGGGATGCGGACTTCATCTTCCAGCAGGACTTGGCACCTGCCCACACTGCCAAAACTACAAAATCCTGGTTCAACAACCATGGGATTACAGTGCTTGACTGGCCCGCAAACTCACCTGACCTGAACCCCATAGAAAATCTGTGGGGCATTGCCAAGAGAAAGCTGAACGGGAAGAGACCAAACAATAAAGAAGAGCTCAAGGCCGCGATTGAAGCATGTTGGTCTTCCATAACACCTGAGATATGCCACAAGATGGTAGCATCCATGCCGCGCCGGATTAAGGCAGTCATTCGTGCAAAAGGGGCCCCAACCAAGTACTAAGTACAGATGCAAGAATTTACATTCAGAGGCCTGACATTTTTGTATTTAAAATCCTTTTTTTTAATTGATTTCAAGCAGTATTCTAATTTTCTGAGTTTTTGAATTTGAGGTTTTCTGAAGCTGCAAGTCCAAATCAGCAAAATCAAAACAAATAAAAGCTTGAAATATATTGATTCGCATTGTATTTGTCTATATAATGTGTAAATTTCACCTTTAAAGTTGAGTTACAGAAATACATGCACTTTTTCAGGATATTCTAATTTTCCGAGTAGTACCTGTGTGTGTGTGTGTGTGTGTGTGTGTGTGTGTGTGTGTGTGTGTGTGTGTGTGTGTGTGTGTGTGTGTGTGTGTGTGTGTGTGTGTGTGTGTGTGTGTGTGTGTGTGTGTGTGTGTGTGTGTGTGTGTGTATATCATTAGCACCCCTTAAGATGTATGCTAGATTGGTTTGAATTTCTTTCATAATGGAGAATTAACGTGAGTGAATTTGGTATTCAAATTATCAGATTGCCATCATGAAATCTGCTGACTCCAACGTTTCTTGATAATTATAAAACAATTATTCCCCACTGAACAGAACACACAATTAGTGTTCTGTTGACAAAACCTGTTGAGATCCAATTGGAGATAGCAACGGAGATTAACTGGGTTCTCATTGGTTGGGTACAGAAATAGTGGTTACTATTTAGCATTCCATATGTTTGCTTTACCACGTTACATTGTTGGCTACACTACAGTCACACAGCCAACACCCTTATCTTCTGCCTACATGTAAGATTGAATAAAATAAGTTACCTGAATGCCATTGATTTTGGCAAGATAATTGTGGTGGGAATTCTGGACCACGTCAATCATAACTGTCTAGACTGAGTAGAATAAAGAGGCATCCAAATTTAAAGCAATTATGGTCATACTTTTGGGTAATAACGGTACAATAACATACAACAATCATACAACAAACAATAAAATATAACAAACAATGATCCAATGGATAGGAAATCAGCCTGCGTCCCTCCAGAGAGTTCCACAAGGTGAAGTCCCCTGAATGGGAAATCAACCCGTGCCCCTCCAAGGGCTGCGCAAGCTGAAGTCAGACGCATTGTCTAACGCGAGGACTTCTTATACCGTGGCACAGGTCTCAGAAATGCTGAGATAAGCTCTGCTCCATACATGACGTGAGATGGAAAAATCGAGCATGTTTTTTCCCCTTTATCATGTAAACTCTGTCTCCTATTCCTTGCACTGTCTTGAAACTCTATTTGTTCCTAGCGTAATCTAACATTAACCTTGGTGCCTGGGGTATACCGAGCAAGAGGGAGCAGAGATGCATTCTTCTCCTTGATGAGAATACAGGAAACTCTGTACTTAGGTAAACACTATCTGATTTGATCAGTGACAATTATAATGAGGTGTGACTTCTGAGTTGGAACATTTGACCCTTGATCACCCCAAGGGTGTCAGCAAAAAGGCACAATCAACAAATTGCATTTATTGAAACAGAATGTGAAAATATAATTTTTCCCGTTACAATAATATCCTCTCAACTATAACTGTGGATATAAGTACATACCTTTTCTGTTTGTCTTTCTTCTCATAGATATGCTAAGTTGTTAATTTATTTGACGTCATTAGCCTTCATTGGGTTAAACGTGCTGATTATGATTTTTTCAAGCAACAAGCAAAAACTTAAACAAAAACCTCAAGTTTAACAAAAAAAAGGGAACCAGCAGCTGAGACACTGGGAGTGTGTGTGGATGATGGCTGGCTAAAACAGCCTCACCTGGCCTGAGTCTGACTGATGGGACTGAATACCTGTTGTGCATTGAGAAATCAATGTATGATAGCACAAAGCAGCCAGCGCCACCACCACCCCCCCCCCCCCCCCCTCCACCACACACACACACAAACACCATTTTCATTGTCTGTCTTACAATAAAAGAGGCTTTCAACATCCCCACCCTGTGCCCTTTGCCTGTAGGAGCCCAATTAAACCGGTTGTGGCTTTTTATAGGGCTCTACACGGCATATACTCTCTACTCTACCAGCCAGGTGGTGTAGAGCATTGACCTTGCCCGCACCCCGGCGTGGTGGAGCAACCGCCATAGGCAACCATCTGTGGCCAGCCGACCCTGCATCCATCAGCCCGGGCCAACTGCCCCTCTGCCAGCCAGTACATGACAAGGGCGGGGCTAAAGATTTGACAGGGTGGGATACGCTGGCAAGATCGACCCCCGACCTGATGGTCTGAGGAGGACTGTCGTTGGGCTGTGAGACAAGGGAAGGGCCATTTGGGGTTGGAGACAAGACATTTGCCATGGTGGAGGACGACAAATTGTCACATCAATTGTGGAGGGATAAGTACCTACCAAACCAAAGTTTTGCAGGTAGGTAGATTAAGGCTGCGTTCAGACTGCCAGCCGAAATCCGATTTTTAGCCCATCCAGATTGGAACCGGATGACTCTTTTGTAGTCTGAACAGTCCCAAGTCACATGAAATTCGATTTTTGCGAAACGGATCGGAACCACCTCCGGGAGGTGGTTTCAGATCGCATTTGGACAGATGCGTCTCAGTCTGAACAGCTCCAAACACTCAGATCGGATTTGACTGTCCGTGACGTCACTCTACCGCGACGCCAGACCTGACCCAATGCGCCAAACCACCCGCCTCAGTCCTTGGACAGAGGAAGAAACGAAATGCCTCATTAATCTGTGGGGAGATGGGTCCGTTCAAGCGAAGCTCGAGGACATGTATCGGAATAAGTCGATTTATGAAAGTCTTTCGCGTTCTTTGATCCATCTTGTTTGTTATTGTTTTTCTCGTCGCTATTACATGACGTCACGCAATACACGCGCTGGATGACGCCTCCGCTCCGACGTCGTTGCTACAGCAACCTGTCAGATGGGTCAATAATGTGGCCCAGTCTGAACAGAGCCAAATGCGATTTGGACACTTGCTAAAACAGTGTGGACAGTCAGCCCTAAAAATCGGATATGAAAAGGAATCCGATTTGCCTGCAGTCTGAACGCGGCCTAAGGCCCAATCCCATTTCTACCCCTTACCCCTCCCCCTTACCCCGCCCCCTTGTTTTGAAGGGGTAAGGAGAAGGCATCATTGTTGGACCACCTGGAGGTGGTACAAAGCAGTTATTGTATCGGTGTGAACAACATCAATCATTCTCTCTATTGCCTGCTCAAATACTGGCTTAGTAAACTATATGGGCACGTCACCACGCCCCCGGTGCACAAACCAGAATACCAGGAAATTGAACACAATGGTGCTGGGTGCTCGGCCAAGGAAATAGGGGCAATTTCATTTTAATGCCCAACCAACGCTAGTAAAGAGATCAACCAAAAACCCTACTTTTCACATCTCCTCATGACATTTCATCAAATCTAACCAAACTAAAAATTGAACTGATTCCTCAATACCATAATAAATAACATAATATAACTATACCAGTTCTAAAATTGTATGTGATATGGCCCCCTGACATTTTGATAAAAATGCCACTTTGACAGAAGGTAGGCATGATTGGCAAGACCAAAGGTTGGAGATGTACAGGTATAAACAGGGTTAACGCTGAACTCTAGGTTGATTGATCCTGTGCCGACTAACCCAGAGTTTTCGGTTCCACAGCAGCGGTTATGCATTAGTTCAATCAACTCGGAGTTGGTTAACCCAGGGTTGTGCGCGTTCACGCGCCACCTGAAAAGACATGATGTATGGATCATGGAAACCCTGATCGAAAATGGCGAAAACGGGCCGCTTATTTCAATAAAATGCAACTCCAGGTTCTCCTGGAGAGCTAATGGCGAGGAGAAAGGACATTAGGTGCGTTTCCATCAGCTGTTTAAATGCGCAATCTAGATGTATCGCATCGGAAAATGATGATGGAAACGCCGTGATTCGCATTAAAATCCCCTCATTCGCACAAAAATGAAATACGCTCGCTATGGCCGGGTTTTTGGTTGATTCGAATGGGATGGAAACAGCTGTATGCGAATCAAGTGTGACGTAGCCGCACTTTCACCCCGACTGCTTTCGACGGAACGATGGAATGTTTACAAGGCTGGTTGCCATGCCAACCCGCGGAAAGTCCTCGCGTGACTTAGAAAACTCGCGTGAATTTGTAGTTTTCACCAAAGTCCCGTTCTTTTGATGGGAAACACACACATGATTCGAATTTCTTTTAATGCGCATTGCCCAGTAATGCGAATCACTTTGGATGGAAACATGGCTACTGTCACAAGAAAAGGGAAAGCTAAAGCCTCTGCAACCCGGAGAACCAAAAGCCTGGCAGCGGATCGGCTGACCGCGTAAATGGCGTTAGTTTACACGTCAAAAGCATGAATCCTTAAATATTTGAGCCATGAATCTATAAATTCCAGTTCCAGTTAAAGCATTCTTAACGTTCCTACCACATAACCCTTCGAGGCCGATAAAAATCTTGGATGGGGTCATCCTGAAAGGACTGAGATGTGCTCAGCATCTCCAACTTTATAGCCTAGATAAAACTATCATTTGCAAAAAAACGGAGGGCTAACGCAAATAGTCTGGAGTGAACTGAGGGTCTCTCGATTGGTAGTGTTGGCCTATGTAAGGCTGGAGAAGGCTATTTAAATATAATTAAAAGATTTGCGCGATAATCTATATCTCTCCAGCAAAAAAGTCATCCGATATGCCAAGATGTCGAACCGGTTTTATTAATCGCTCCCGGTGGATTGGCACGAATAATTTGCGCTCCGATATCAGCAGTTCTCTCATCAAAAGGGGATGCCATTGACACATGAAATCTGCGGTGAACATGGGTTTAAACACCCAAAACTGGGTTATGTTTCAAACTTAACCTCAACAAAACTGCTCCGACCAGAAGGGTGTTCCACGAACGGAGGTTTAACAAACACTGAGTTAACGCTGAACTCTAGGTTGATTGATCCTGTGCCGACTAACCCTGAGTTTTCAGTTGCGAGGGGGATGGAGCACTGGCTGAACTGCGGAGTTTCCCGACCATTGTCGACTTTGGTTCAAGTAATCCACGTACAGTTATCTCGCACAATGTAAACAGGAAACTGGTAAATCCGGCGCACTCAAGTGGGATGTCTTTCGGACTGTCAATCACTCAAAAATTGTTTGGGATCCTAAAGCTAAGCCAAAGGGTCTCTTGGGGGGGCATTTGAACATAAGAAGTATTAAATCTAAATGTGACCAAGTGTACCATCTTTTATTGGATTCTAATTTGGACTTCCTCTGTTTATCTGAGACTTGGTTGCACAAAAACACTCCATCTGCAGCATTAAAAGTCCCTGGTTTTAACTCTTACAGGAGAGATAGAGTGGGCTCAAAGGGGGGAGGAGTTATGATTTATGTGAAAGACAGAATCCAGTGTAATGAAATCCATTGGTCAAACTATGAGGAATTGGAATGTATTGGTCTAAACATAATTTTGTCACCACAGATGTCCTTTACTCTTATTGTAATTTACCGGCCTCCCTCTTCCAATATTAGTTTCTATGAGAAATTTGAGAAATTATTAAAAGAATGTAATTTCAACAAAGAAGTAATTATTATGGGAGATTTTAACATCAACTGGGGGGAAAAATCCTCTAGAAAGAACCTCAAACAGATAACTGATAAATTTGATCTCATGCAACTGATTAATGGGCCCACAAGAATAACTAATTCCACTAGTACTCAAATTGATTTAATATTTAGTAACAGACCTGAGAGAATTTTAAAATCCTATAATATGGTAACTGGTCTCTCTGACCACAATTTGACACTGGTAGCCAGAAAACTAAGCAATAAGCGGTTTAGCCCTAGGGCCAAGGAATATGAATATTTTGGAATCCCCAAAAACAAACAGGAGAACTTTAAAAGTGCTGTTCAACAGATTGAGTGGGATGATCTACTGTTGGGCATAGACCATGAAGAAGATACTCAAATATTCTCAAATAAACTAGAGAGCATTATTAAAGATTTTAACTGCAAATTTAGGTGCAAAAATAACAAAAACACTGTCCCTTGGATAAATGCAGATATTTTAAAACTAATGAAAGAACGGGATTTTGTTCTAAAAACCGCAATAAAAACTAAGTTGAGTCATGACAGACAACACTTTGCTAGTTTAAGGAACAAAGTGGTAAAGAAACTAAGAAAAGCAAAGGCAGATTTTTTCTTGACCATAATAGAAAAGGCAAGAGGTAACTCTAAAATGATCTGGAACCAGCTAAAAAAATTAACAGGGCATCAAAACAAGGAGAGGAAACAGCTCGAACTCAAAATAAATGGAATACTCACAAATGATCCTGTAGAAGTAGCAGAAGCTTTTAACCACCACTTTATTGATTCTGTGGCCACTATTGCACAGTGTTTTTCACCTGAGTACACTAACGTTTGTCCAGTTAATACAATGGAACCTGCTTTCAGCATAAGAAATGTCACTGAATCAGAGGTTGCCAGAATGATTCGATCTCTGAATCCATCTAGAGCAAAAGATATATTTGGTATGGATGCAGTTATGCTCAAAGAGTTCAGTACAACACTAACTAATCCTATTACCAAAATTATTAACCTCTCGATTTCTCAGGGATTGTTTCCGAGTGTTTGGAAGTCAGCTGTTATTGTCCCAATATTTAAATGTGGAGATCCTGTTTCAACCTGCAATTACAGACCGATCAGTATTCTACCTACAGTGTCAAAGGTTGCAGAGAAAGTAGTAGCTGAACAAATCACCTGCCATCTTAACAATAGCTCCTTTACTCTGCACCCGATGCAATTCGGCTTCAGAGCTAACTATTCAACTGAAACTGCCAACTGTTTTTTAATAGAAAAAATCAAATCTCTGTTGGATAAAGGTGGTGTAGTTGGAGCTGTGTTCCTTGACTTCAAAAAGGCATTTGATACTGTTAATCATAGAATTCTCATGTCAAAATTAGCCAGTTTTAATTTCTGTTCAGATACACTTATATGGATAGAATCATATTTGTCAAATCGATCTCAGTCTGTTCAGGTACAGAATCATAAATCAGCTGCCCTTCGTCTGTCCACAGGAGTCCCACAAGGATCCATATTGGGCCCTTTGGTTATTTACATTATATATCAAATGACTTTACCTATGCATGGTCCTGACACCACATCCAAATGTATGCCGATGACAGACGGTAATTTATGTAACATGGTAGTAGCAGCATGACACAGGTTGCGTTGATATAAACTCACAAACTCCATGACTCATGTAACAGCATGGTTTAAAGCAATGCCTGTTTGCGCGAGCTGAATGTGTCTAAAAACAGTATGTATGTGTTTTTTACCAAAGAAGAACAGTCCTAGTGTGTCGAGCCGGATATCTTTGGTTTCAGGGGAGAGGTTACCAGTGTCGTATCTGAATACAAGTATCTTGGTGTTTTGGTTGACTCTAAAACTTTCTTTCAAGGCTCAGGTGAAAAAAGGTCTGTAACCGGGGTCAAATTTCAATCTCTCAAACTTTAGGTTCAGTCCGAGATTAATATGTCAACAGAGGCGGCTAAAATGTAATAATGCATTCCATGGTTTTTTCCCATATCATCTTACTGTTTAACTACCTGGTCACAAGGCTAGTAACACTTCTCTAAAACCAATAAGAAATCCCTTGTATAAACAGAACAGTTAAAAATCCTTGACAAGAAACACGGTACATTCTCATTCATTGTCCCAAATTATTACAGAACATATAATCTGTTGAGTTGGGACAATTTGATTAAATATGTAAATGCCTGTCTTATGCCAAGATTATATTATGGTTCCACATACGCCTCCGCTGAGACAGTTTGTCAACTAAGAACAACTGCATATGGGTTCACAAGAGGTGCAGCAAGAGGAGACTGTATATTATTTCCCTTTAGTAGAAAAGTTTCGTTTTAGTCAGTCTGCCTTTCTCTGCTAGAAGCTGCACCTAGCAGTGGGCATTTCCATCCAGCTACTATTAGAGAACCTGAAATACTACAGTTTCATTCAGCAGCTCATTTGAAAGAGATGGTTGATTGGTGCTCAGATCTGTTCAGCACTTAACTAGTCTTTTACCTTTCTTCCTCTCTCGGTCGTCTCTGCTGTAGCCTGATGTAGCCATCTTGTTGTCTGTCTGCCTTCATGGTGTCGGCCATGCATGTCTTTTTGGTGTGGTCATATGTTATATTGTGTGATGCATGCAGTTTGTGTCTGTCTGTCCTCTGCTTTGCATGCTGTGGTGTGGATGTGTATTGCGTCATGGTGTCTTTTGCTGCATGGGGATGTATTGGTATGTGTTTCTGATTTGATGTTATATATGGTTCTTTTGTCATGTCATGTTGTATGATGTTACTCTTTGGTCAAAATTGTTAATTGCTGTGTATGTTTGTAGATTGCCTTGGCTAATAAACTTTTGTAATTTTTAATCATATTCATATTTGTTCATATTCTGTTTTTAGGGTGACTTTTTTAACATCCGTCTGGGGACTACAATTGAAAAAGTAGTCTTGGCTTAATTCTGGCGCATTTACAGTAATGTTATTAATGTGCACTGTCCCTGTTCTTTCAAATAAACTTATAATAATAATAAAATTAATTTAATAATAGGTAGATTAAGGCTGCCGTTCAGACTGCAGCCGAATCCGATTCTTTTAGCCCACATCCAGACTTGGAACCGGATGGAACTCTTTTGTTAGTCTGAACAGTCCCAAGTCACATGAAAATTCGATTTTTGCCGAAACGGATCGTCGCAACACCTCGCGGAGGTGGTTTCAGATCGCATTTGGACAGATGCGTCTCTCAGTCTGAACAGCTCCAAAACACTCAGATCGGCATTCTGACTGTCCGTCGATTCACTCTACGCGGACGCCCAGAGACCTGACCAATGCGCCAAACCACCCGCCTCAGTCCTTGGAACACAGGAAGAAACGAAATGCCTTCATTAATCTGTGGGAGATGATGGGTCCGTTCTCAAGGCGAGCTCTAGGACATTGTATCGGCAATATAAGTCGGATTTATGAAAGTCTTTCGAGTTCTTTGATCCATCTTGTTTGTTATTGGTTCTTTCTCGTCGCTATTACATTGACGTCACACATACACGCGCTGATGATGACGCCTCCCGCTCCGACGTCGTTGCTTAACAGCAACCTGTCAGATGGGTCAATAATGTGGCCCAGTCTGACACAGAGCCAAATGCGATTTGGGACACTTGCTAAAACAGTGTGGACAGTCCGAGCCTAAAAATCGGATATGAAAAGGGATCCGATTTGCCTGCAGTCTGAACGCGCCTAAGGTCCCAATCCCATTGTCTACCTGACCCCTCCCCCTAACTACCCCGCCCCGCTTGCTTTTGAAGGGGGTAAGGAGAAGGCATCATTGTTGGACCACCTGTGGAGTGTTCCACAAAGCCGGTGGGGTGTTCCACAAAGGCCCGGTTTTATATCACATACCGGGTAAGTTAACTCAGGGTTTGCCGGTAACCCTGGGTTTTTCCGTTTCCAGATATGACCCCGGCTTATGTTATTTCTATAGCAACATATGCTCTGAGCAAACCCTGGTCGGAGCAGGTTTTGCGCAGTGTTTAAGTTTTGAAACATAACCCGGTTTTGGGTGTTTAAACATATGTTTCACCGCAGATTTCATGTGTCCAATGCATCCCCTTTTGATGAGAGGAACTGCTGATTTCGAAGGCGCCAATTATAACGTGCAATCCACCGGGGAGCGATTTAAATAGACCACGGCTCGACAATCTTGGTATATTCATCGGATGACTTTTTTGCTGCGAGACGAGATAAGATTCATCGCGCAAATCTTTAATATATTCTAAATAGCCTTCTCCTCAGCCTTACATAGCCACCACTCACAATCGAGCGACCCTCAGTTCACTCTCAGACTATTTGCGTAGGCCTTCCGTTTTTTTTGCAAATGACTACGTCCTCTTATCTAGGCTATAAAGTTGGAGATGCTGAGCACATCTCAGTCACTTTCAGATGACCATACAATATTTTTATCAGGCCTCGAGGGGTTTATGGTGGTAAGAACGTTAAGAATGCTTAACTGAACTGGAATTTATAGATTCATGGCTCAAATATTAGGATCATTGCATTTGACGGGTAACATAACGCATTTACGCGGTCAGCGATCCAGCTGCCAGGCTTGGTTCTCCCGGGTTGCAGGAGGCTTTAGCTTTCCCTTTTCTGGTTGACAGTAGCCATGTTTCCATCCAAAGTGATTTCGCGATTACTGGGCCAATGCGCATTAAAAGAAATTCAAATCATGTGTGTTTCATCAAGAACGAGACTTGGGAAAACTACAAATTCGCGCGAGTTTTCTAAGTCACGCGCAGTAAGTTTCCGCGGGTTCGGCCATGGCAACCAGCCTGTACAACATTCCGTCGTTCCGTCGAAAGCAGTCGGGAGGTGACAGTGCCGCTACTGGTCACCACTTGATTCGCATACAGCTGTTTCCATCCCATTCGAAATCAACCAAAACCCAGGCCATTAGCGAGCTTATGTTCATTTTTGTTGCGAATTCAGGGGATTTTAATGCGAATCACGGCGTTGTCCATCATCTTTTCCGATGCGACTACATCTCGCATGCACGCATTTAAGACAGCTGATGCGAAACGCACCCTACATGTCCTTTCTCCCCGCCATAGCTTCTCCAGGAGAACCTGGCAGTTGCATTTTATTGAAATCAGCGGCCCGTTTTGCATTTCGATCGAGGGTTTCCATGATCCATACATTCATAGTCTTTTCAGCGTCGGCTGCGTGAACGCGCACAACCCTGGCGTTAACCAACTCGAGTTGATTGGAACTAATGCATAACCGCTGCTTGTGGAACCGATAAAACTCTGGGTTAAGTCGGGCACAGGATTCAATCACAACCTAGGTGTCAGCGTTAAACTCCGTTTTGTTTTAAACCTCCGTTCGGGGAACACCCCTTCAGGTTTGCTTTCAGAGCATATGTGCTACTAGTAACTAACATTACCGTGGTCATTCTTTTGGAACGGGAAAACCCCAGGGTGACGCAAAACCTGAGTTAACTTACCGCGTTTATGTGATAAAAAACCTGCTCCTTGTGGAACACCCCCCTTGGTAAGTTAACTCAGGCGTTTGCGGTAACCTGGGTTTTCCGCCTTTTCAAAATCACCACAGGTTATGTTAGTTGCTATAGCAACATATTGCTCCCGAGTAAAGCCTGGTCGCGAGCAGGTTTTGGCAGCGTTAAGTTGAAACAGGACCCGCGGTTTTTGGGTATTTAACAAACCCGTTCACCGCAGAGATTTCATGCTGTCAATGAAGACATCCCCTTTTTGATGAGTGAGAACTGCCTTGATATCAGAGCGTGCACATTATTACGTGCAATCCACCACGGAGCGATTAATAATGACCGGTTCGACATCTTGGCAATATCGGATCGACTTTCTTTTTGCTCGGAGAGATATAGCGTATCGCCGTAAATCTTTAATATATTTAAATAGCCTTCATCCAGCCTTACAGCCAACATCTACAATCTGAGGACCTTTTCAGTTTCACTCCAGGGGACTATTTGCGTAGCCCTCCGTTTTTTTGCATATGCGTAGTTTTATCTAGGCTATAAAGTTGGCAGAATGCTGAGCACATCTCAGTCCTTTCAGATGAACCCATCCAAGATGTTTTGGATCGGCCTTTCCTATCATTTACAAAGAGCAATATTGGCTGAGAGTCTATGCCGAGAGGCACTATAACAACATAAAGTATAAAATAGATTCCTTAATACAGGGACTTACATCCAGAATGTTCGATCTGTAGCGGCGGCTTCATACAAGCACCAGGGCGGAGCTTCAGGGCGGCTGGGTTGGCGGCGCGCCCCGGCGGGCCCCAGAGGGCCCGTCGGAGCGGGGGCCCTGGCGGGGACCTTGGTTGCTGCCTTGCTTGGGGAGAGTGGGCGGGGCCTCTCTCCGAAAATTTTCAATTTCCCTTGCTGCTACGCATGCAATTGTTGAGGGTGTATAGGTTGGCCCCAGTTCAGGATGAGTCATGGTTGCCTAAAAACTTACAAATTACTTGACGAGTAGGCCTTAAGTGTACAGTTCTATAGGTGTAAAATATTGAATAAAAACGTGTTGCTGTATGGACTGGCTTTTTTTTTCAAACTCTCCCACATTTTACTTTTACGACGTGGCAAAATTAAACAAGTGGATGTGCTTGATATTTTGTCTCCCCAAGTGTATTTTGGTTGGGTTTAAA
>OLKM01001966.1:0-5000 GCA_900291075.1 Melanogrammus aeglefinus
TTTGTAGCATCTGTGGACATGGTTTCACATCTGGTTACCGTCATCACTGTGTCTTTATTATCTTGAGGGAAACACACACACACACACACACACACACACACACACACACACACACACACACACACACACACACACACAACACACCAAGTACACAAACACACACACACACACACATACAGGCAGGGCGAGATCACTTGGTAAGGAACACACACAGACACACACACACACACACACACACACACACACGCACACACACACAACCCCCCCCCCACACACACACACACACCACACACACACACCGCGCACACACACGCACACGCACACGCACACACACACACACACAACCCCCCACACACACACACACGCACGCACGCACGCACGCACGCACGCACGCACGCACGCACGCACGCACGCACGCACGCGCGCGCGCGCGCGCGCACACACACACACATACAGCAGGGCGAGATCTCTGGTAAGAACACACACCACACCACACACACACAACCCCCCCCCTCCCCCCACACACACACCCACACACACAACACACCACACACACACCACACACAATACAGCAGGGCGATATTCACGGTTAAGAAAGAACACACACGTAACACACACACGCACGCACGCACACACACACACACACACACACACACACACACACACACACACACACACACACACACACACACACACACACATCAGGGAGGGTCTCACCAGGTCCGGATTAGGGCTGAAAGATTAATCGTATTCAAACTGATATCGCAATAGTAGTTTGTTTTTACTCCTATTTATTGTAGATGAGTAAGACAGGGGAGAGAGTGGGAGGCATGCAGCAGAGGACCACAGATTTGTCTCAGACTTGTCTTGGACTCGTTGGTATTTGCACTCGGAGGACCGACTGAAAACCCGACCGCTGGTGGGTCAAGTGGACCGAGCACCGGCCGGCAGGGGACACTGACCGAAACGACCCAGAGTATACATATATACGACCGCGATTTAAAACGGCACCGCAAAATTGCCGTTGCGTTGGTCGTACTATAGAAAGATTTATTGCTTGTGTTTAGTGAATAATACAGAGCGTAAGGAAATTAAAAAAGAAAAATCGCGTTACTAAATCGCAATATTGGTCTAAATAATCGCAATTCGATTATTTCCCCAAATCGTTCAGCTCCGGGTGGTAGTGTCCTAACTGGGGTCTGACCGGGACCCCCCAGGGGAGGGCGGGTGGTAGTGTCCTAAATGGGGTCTGACCGGGACCCCCCAGGGGGGTGCGGGTGGTAGTGTCCTAACGTGGTTCTGTTCCGGGACCCCCCCCAGGCGAGGTGCGGATGCCGTCGGGCCGGACCGCCCGGCCCCACATCACGGACAACAAGGACGGCACGGTGACGGTGAAGTACGCCCCCACGGAGAAAGGGCTGCACGAGATGGACATCAAGTACGACGGCAACCACATCCCAGGTAGGGGCCGCTCGACACGAACACACACACACAAACGCACACGAAGAAACACGCAAACAGCACGAAGACACGCACACACACACACAAACAGCACGAAGACACACACTCACACACACAGAGACAGCACGAAGACACGCACACACACACACAAACAGCACGAAGACACACACTCACACACACACGCAAACAGCAGGAAGACACGCACACACACACGCAAACAGCACGAAGACACACACTCACACACACAGAGACAGCACGAAGACACACACACACACACACACAAACGCACACGAAGAAACACGCAAACAGCACGAAGACACACACACACACACACACATACACACACGCAAATAGCACGAAGACAGACGCACACACAAACACACAAATTCTCTCTCTGTCAATCACTCACTTACTCACTCACACATACACACACACACACATGCACACATCCATCATCCGTTAACTAAGTCGAGTTTCATACACACTGAGACAAACACACACACACACACACACACAGGAACACGCAAACAGCACACACACTACACACACACACACACACACACACACACACACACACAGGAACCTGCAAACAGCACACAGAAATACGTATATACACACACACACTTAGACAAACACACACACACACACACACACAGGAACACGCAAACAGCACACAGACATACGCACACACACACACACACACGCACACAGAACACACATCCATCTGTCCACACAGTCGAGTTTTATACACACTGAGAAAAACACACACACAATTGACACACACATGCAAACATGTACACACACGCTCACACGTCCATGTCTGTTTACTCAGCCATGGATTATTACTCACACAAGCACACACAATCGTCCATCTGTTCACGCAACCATGTTCTCACACGTTGCGCTTGCATACATACACACACACACACACACTCACACGCACACAAAGTCGCACACGCACACACTAGCGCTCACACACACTAGCCTACACATACACTAGCTAGCGTACGCATAAACTGGCATAGAGATTCACACACACACACACACACACACACACACACACACACACACACACACACACACACACACACACACACACACACACACACACACACACACACACACACACACACACACACACTCACTCACTCACTCACTCACTCACTCACTCACTCACTCACTCACTCACTCACTCACTCACACACACACTTACTCTCTCTCAGTCTCTCTCTTTGTCACACACACACACACACACACACACACACACACACACACACACACACACACACACACACACACACACACACACACACACACACACACACACACACACACACACACACACACACACACACACACACACACATGCTGACAGATTGATGTATACGACAAAACCACAAATATTAGGCCTACAGATGTCTGGAACACCGTACTGCGGTTCATTTAGGGGATATTTTCTCAAACTGAGCAGAACAAAAGAGGGTAACATCGGGTTCTGATGTCCTCTCCTTCCAAGGGAGTCCGCTCCAGTTCTACGTGGACGCCATCAACAGCGGACACGTGACGGCGTTCGGGCCGGGCCTGAGCCACGGGACCGTCAACCGGCCCGCCGCCTTCACCATCGTCACCAAGGACGCCGGCGAAGGTACCCTGGCCCCGCCCCCTGGCCTCTAGCCCCGCCCCCGGTCTCTAGCCCCGCCCCCGGTCTCTAGCCCCGCCCCCGGGCCCCGCCCCCTCATCTCCAGACCAATAGGATTTTAGAGAGAAACAACGATTATGCATAACCGGTTCCTCTCCTCCTTTCCTCTCCTCCTGTTCTCTCCTCCTCACCTCTCCTCTCCTCCTCTCCTCTCCTCCTCTCCTCTCCTCCTGTCCTCTCCTCATTTCCTCTCCTCATTTCCTCTCCTCATTTCCTCTCCTCATTTCCTCTCCTCCTCTCCTCTCCTCATTTCCTCTCCTCCTCTCCTCTCCTCCCTCCTCCTCCTTCTCCTCCTCCTCTCTCCTCTCCTCCTCTCCTCTCCTCTCCTCTCCTCCTCTCCTCTCCTCCTTTCCTCTCCTCCTGTTCTCCTCATTTCTCTCCTCCTCTCCTCCTCTCCTCTCCTCTCCTCCTGTCCTGCGGCCTTTTGTAGTTGTTGCTTAGCAGCTCTTTTATTATCATATTTCTTTATCTCCCTTTTCTTTCTTATTCTGCTGCTTTATGGTCTGGGGTCGTGATGAAGTTTAACAACAACGCGACGCTCAACAACGACTAACCCTAACCCCCCCCCGCCCCAAGGCGGGCTGTCCCTGGCCGTGGAGGGCCCGTCCAAGGCCGAGATCAGCTGTAAGGACAACAAGGACGGGACGTGCACCGTGTCCTACCTGCCCTCCGCCCCCGGCGACTACAACATCATCGTCAAGTTCGACGACAAACATATCCCCGGCAGCCCCTTTACCGCCAGGATCACCGGTGGGGGCCGCGCGCGCGCGCGTGTGTGTGTGTGTGTGTGTGTGTGGTGTGGTGTGTGTGTGTGTGTGTGTGTGTGTGTTGTGGTGTGTGTGTGTGTGTGTGTGTGTGTGTGTTGTGTGTAGTGTGTGTGTGTGTGTGTGAGGCGTGCTGGCGTTTGTGTGTGTGTAGTGTGTGTGTGTGTGTGTGTGTGTGTGTGTGTGGTGTGTGTGTGTACTCGTGTTTACTCTGAACAGGGAAATTCAAAGATATGCCCACAAGATGTAACTAACTAGAGATGTAACTAAGATATGTCACTATGAGAAAATATGTATCTAACTGATGTTACTAAGAGATGTAACTAGTTGCAGATGTAACTATGGTACTCAGAAATGTAACTAAAATATGTAACTAAGATGTGTAACTAACCGCAGAACTTAGAGTTGTAAATAATACATGTAACTGACCACAGATTTTACTAAGAGATGTAACCAAGAAATGTTACTAACTGCAGAACTTAGATATATAGCTAACAGATCTCCCTTACTGTTGACCCTCTCCCGGCGTGAAGGCGACGAGACCATGCGCATGTCGCAGCTCAACGTCGGCACGGCGACGGACGTGTCGCTGAAGATCACAGAGACGGACCTGAGCAGCCTGATGGCGACCATCCGGGCGCCGTCGGGACACGAGGAGCCCTGCCTGCTGAAGAGGCTGCCCAACCGCCACATCGGTGAGCATTTGTTTGTAAAAATATAAAACAACAAATAACTAGAGAAAAATCTACAGGCAAACATGCATGTACTGTCTGAGTGAAACTGTTAAAAGTTACAGTTTTTAGTAGTCGTAGCTGTTCTAAAGCTTTAAGAAGATAAAAAAATCTAAATTGTCCCCACAAACACATTTTCCGTGTGTGTGTGTTTGGTCTCCACCAGGCATCTCCTTCACGCCCAAGGAAGTGGGCGAACACGTGGTCAGCGTGAAGAAGAGCGGCAAGCACGTGACCAACAGCCCCTTCAAGATCATGGTGGGCCAGTCGGAGATCGGAGACGCCACCAAGGTCAAGGCGCACGGCCAGGGGCTGGTGGAGGGACACACCTTCGAGGTGGCCGAG
>OLKM01001966.1:10000-80000 GCA_900291075.1 Melanogrammus aeglefinus
TCAACGGGGAACAGGAAGTGGTTGCCAGAATAATTTTTTAGAAAAATGTAGTAAGTAAAATTAGTTTTGCTGTTTTTCATGAATGAAAAAAATTAGTTATATAACTATTTCCTTAAACCTATATTTGTGTGAATAACAAAAACCAGACTGAATTAAAACACAAATTATTCCTGACTTATTATTGAGAATAATAAACCTCAACTGCCGAAACGAAACAAGGACCACTCACCTCCGTCCTCCCCCAGGCGACTACGAGGTGTCCATCAAGTTCAACGACGAGAACATCCCCGACTCGCCGTTCGTCGTCCCCGTCGCCACGCTGTCGGATGGCGCGCGGAGCCTCACCGTCACCAGCCTGCAGGTGAGGACCGGGGCCCCGGCAGCCCGACCCGACCTGTGCTGTGCCACACCGCAGCACTTAAAGTACACCTGAGTTCGGACACCACAGCTGTTAAAGTACCCCTGAACTATGACCTCATAGCCCTTAAAGTACCCCTGAACTATGACCTCATAGCCCTTAAAGTACCCCTGAACTATGACCTCATAGCCCTTAAAGTACCCCTGAACTATGACCTCATAGCCCTTAAAGTACCACCTGTGCTACCACACCGCAGCCCTTAAAGTACACTTGAGTTCGGACATCGCAGCCGTTAAAGTACCCTTCAGCTATGACACCGCAACCCTTAAAATACCCCTGAGTTCAGACACCACAGCCCTTAAAGTACCCCTGAACTATGACCTCACAGCCCTTAAAGTACACTTGAGTTTGGACACCACAGCCCTTAAAGTACCCCTGAACTATGACCTCATAGCCCTTAAAGTACCAGCTGTGCTATGACCTCACAGCCCTTAAAGTACAACCTGTGCTATGACCTCACAGCCCTTAAAGTACACTTGAGTTCGGACACCACAGCCCTTAAAGTACCCCTGAACTATGACCTCATAGCCCTTAAAGTACCAGCTGTGCTATGACACCACAGCCCTTAAAGTACACTTGAGTTCGGACACCACAGCCCTTAAAGTACCCCTGAACTATGACCTCATAGCCCTTAAAGTACAACCTGTGCTATGACCTCACAGCCCTTAAAGTACACTTGAGTTCGGACACCACAGCCCTTAAAGTACCCCTGAACTATGACCTCATAGCCCTTAAAGTACCAGCTGTGCTATGACACCACAGCCCTTAAAGTACACCTGAGCTGAGCTATGTCATAGCCGTTAAAGTACCACCTGTGCTACGTAGAATAATACACACACCAGTGTAGTCCATCTCTTTTCTCCTCGTGTGCAGTGAGTTTACTGATGGCTTTATTGGCTGCAGTAAAGGTTACAACATGTTGCCATAAACTCTTACTCTGGGAAGTGCCGATAAATTTCGGTTTGGATTTCTTCGCCGTGAGACTCTGGACATTTTTTACTGGACCTGAACAACCTCCCAGAACATTCTAGATCAGGAGCTTCATGTCTCTTTTCGGATTCCTCACCACTTTTAACAAAAGCACTTTCCAGAAGAGCCATCGTGTATTCAAACCGTCGCGCCTAGGTCTGCTCTCGTGTCTGGATTAATGTACAACACTAATCGGCAGTTCTTGTGAAGTCAAGGGCAAAATGCTTGTCGAATTGGACGCAGAGTATTATGAGTATTATTAAACCTGTCTGCGTAGCTCATAGCGGAGCAAACCCTTACGGGCCCGTCGGTTACGGGCCCCCGCGGTAGGACGGGGGGGCCCTCGTAGAACCAGGTGGGGGAGATAAAACATCTTAATATAGTTTCTGAAGTCACGGACTGGAGACGGGTACTATGTCCCTGGATGAACTATAAATGCCGTCATATCAAACTCTCAGAGGCAGCATCCTCTATATTTGAGGAGCCACTTTTACAGACTCTATAAATACCTTATATAATCAGCAGGGGAGGGGGGCCAGCTGCCCTTTTGAACGTCTATCTCGGTGTGTATGTTAAGTTGTGTATTTATAACGAGTGGGGAGAGTTCATCGTGGCTTTCGATGGTTGCTGAAAAATGTGGGCAACCCAACCCTAGATGTAGATTAAGATTATCCTCGTCTCACATGTACCAACGCACGCACACGCACACGCACGCGCCCACACAAACCAAACTTGATTTCCCTCCAACATGTGACATCGCTTGGTTTTGAACCCATCGCTCTCAAAGTATGCAGTGTGATGTTTATCTCTCCCTTCAGTCGCTTTTTGCCGTGCTGACTCACATTGTGGCCGTCTCTCTCTCTCCCCCCCTCTCCCCCCTATCTCTCCACCTCATCGCTTGCTCCCCTGATCTCTCTGTCTCACTCGCTCTCTTTCTCTCCCCTATCTCCCTCCTCCCAACTCTCTCTCTCTAACCTCCCTCCACCTCTCACCTCTTTCTCATCGTTGCTCCCTTCTCCCCACCCCTCCCTCTCTCTCTCCCTCCCTCATCCCTCTTTCTCATCCACTTCTACCTCCCCCTCTCCCTCCTCTCCTCCCCTCCCCTCTCTCCCTCCTCTCTCCCTCCTCTCTCCCCCTCCTCCCCCCTCCAGGAGATGGGACTGAAAGTGGGCCAGGAGGCGTCCTTCGCGGTGCAGCTGAACGGAGCGCGGGGATTGGTCGACGCAAAGGTCCACACGCCCTCAGGGGCGATCGAGGAGTGCCACGTCACCGAGCTCGACAGCGGTACGCCGCCAGAGCCCGGCAACCATTTAACGATTAAAAAAAATCCCGCCCGCAGTCCCCCACATGGACTCACTACAAATGGTCCGTTTCCGAGCTCCGTTAAGGTGCTGTAGGGAGGACTTAAAGGGGCCATATTGTGCCACCAGGTGTGAGTGTGTTTAGCCGTCACAAGCCGTTTGGAAAATCTGCCTCTTCTGACATCACAAGTGGGCGTGTCCACCTAGATGTACGCTGGATAGATTGGTCTACCAGCCTCCCCGGTGGACTGTAGCAAACGTTGCTCATCTATCCAGCAAACATCTAGGTGGACACGCCCCCTTGTGATGTCAGAAGAGGGTGATTTTCAAAACGGCTTGTAACGGCTGATCACACCTCACACCTGGTGGTACGATAAGGGAGCTTTAAGAGCCAGTATTCGAGTCGTTTGTGGAAACTGGCCGAGCCCGATTCGTCAACTGTGAGTGCGTTAAATCCTCTGCGAGTATTACTGAGCTAACCTCTGTAGGAGGCCCTTTTGAGGCCATTTTGAGTCTCACCGCCAGTCAGTTTGGACGAGAACGTACGACTAAAGGGCAGGGCCGTAGCCAGGGTTGGAAAAAGGGTAAGGTTAGGGGGTGCGGGGGTTGCAGGGGTTCAGTTTTGTTTGCCGGTGGGGGGGTGGGGGGGGGGGGTAGGTTTTGCTCGCCTCCCCCACGCATCAACAGATGTCACACATGGCGGACACAAAGAAGCAGGTCTCAACTAGGGATGCACCGAATTTTCGGCCACCGAAAAATTTTCGGCCGAAAATGGCCCAAAAGCGCATTTTCGGTTTCGGGCCGAAATACTTTTATCACCGAAACAACACGGCCGAAACAGACATCTGTGATGACGCAAACAAAAAGCGCGGCCAGCCCACGCTTGTCTGGATAAGCGCCAATATGTTTGCGGTGTGGACGTTTTTCAATGTTTCTGAGAAAGACCCACGTATAACGATTTGCAAAAATTGCAATGCCTTGATTTTAATGAAGTTAGTACACAGTCATAGCCATAAATGCAATGGCACTAGGGTTGCCGCAGTGTGGACATTTTCACACCGAGTGATACACCGGTATTACCGAGTATAAACGGTATAAACTTTGAAACTAGGTCAACCGCCATCTTCTCCGTCAACTCTCCTCTCACGCGGTGACAACGTCTTTCTTATAACGTTCTATATGTATTAGTATATAATTTAATTGTATGTATAATATAACGATGACCGTAGCGCGGGGAGCTCTCGTGGGGATTGGGCTTCAAGGGGTTTGTTTATCGGCGTTGCTATGGTTACCAGTCTTGCGTGTTCCAATGCAATATTAGGTGGCCTATCTATTAGGTTTGTGTATATATATATATATACACACACAATATATATATATGTGTGTGTGTATATATATATATATATTATATATATATATATATATATATATATATGTATGTGTATACATATATTCATACACACACACACACATACATACATTCACACACGCACACACACACAACACACAACACACACACACACACACACACACACACACACACACACACACACACACACACACACACACACACACACACACACAAAAAAAAAAAAAAAAAGCAACCCTACTAATAATTGGCATAATAATTTCTTTCGGTGTTTCGGTTTTCGGTTTTCGGCCTTGGTTTCCTCATTTTCGGTTTTCGGTTTCGGCCAAGAATTTTCATTTCAGTGCATCCCTAGTCTCAACTGAATTACTTTGTGTCCCCCACCTCTGAATTTGTATACAGTTGTATTTAGTTGCAAATTGTATTTTTATCTCTAGAAAAAAATGACCTCATAGCTAGCTACGGGCATCTATTCGACAGTCGAATAGAGTCACTGTATCCTCATCCTCACACATCCCATAATAGTTCTGCTGTGTCCCTCCTCAGACCAGTACGCCATCCGATTCATCCCGCGGGAGAATGGCGTCCACTCCATCGACGTGCGTTTCAACGGCAGCCACGTCCCGGGAAGCCCCTTCAACATCCGCGTGGGTGACCCAGGCCAGGCCGGGGACCCGGGCATGGTGTCCGCCTTCGGACCCGGGCTGGAGGGGGGGTCCACGGGTAAGGAGCCACCGCGGGCCGGCCTGTAGCAGAGCTTCAGGGCCGCTAGCTGGTTAGCTGGTTAGCTGGTTAGCAGGAGGTGTGATGCCTTGAGTCCTTGGCGAAATGTCACAACACTTTTTTTTTTTTAACGGCGACGGGACAAGTAAGTCGACAAATAAACTAACGGCTTAACTCAGGAGGTGGAGCGGGTTGGCTTGTAAACGGAAGGTTGCTAGTTCAATCCCCGGCCCCTCCTAGAGCGTCGAGGTGTCCCTGAGCGAGACACCTCACCCTGACGGTTCCCGACGAGCCGGCTGTCGTCTTGCATGGCTTACTGTCTGTGTATGAATGGTCACTTTAGCTCAGACGTTTGAAAGTACATTTTTTAAATAAAGTACTTTCCGCCGACGGCTTACGTTTGATAGGCTCACAAGTTTGACTTTGATTCCAAGAACGTCTGCGTACGTTTTACCGTTGCAACAACCCTCCCTCCTTCCGTTCCGTCCCCCCGTCCCGTCTCGCCCCTTCCTCCTCCTCCTCCTCGTCCCCCCGTCCCGTCTCGCCCCTTCCTCCTCCTCCTCCTCGTCCCCCCGTCCCGTCTCGCCCCTTCCTCCTCCTCCTCCTCGTCCCCCCGTCCCGTCTCGCTCCTTCCTCCTCCTCCTCCTCCTCGTCCTCGTCGTTCCCGCCTCGCTCCCAGGTGCGGCGTCAGAGTTCTTTGTGAGCACGTGCAACGCGGGCTCGGGGGCCCTCTCGCTGACCATCGACGGGCCCTCCAAGGTGAAGATGGACTGCGTGGAGTGTCCCGAGGGTTACAGGGTCACCTACACCCCCATGGCCCCCGGGAGCTACCTCATCTCCATCCGCTATGGGGGCCATCGTCACATCGTCGGGAGCCCCTTCAAGGCCAAGGTGTCAGGTGCGTCGGCTTAGCTCAGGAGGTAGAGCGGTTGTCTTGTAACCTAAAGGTTGCTAGTTCGATCCCCAGCTCCTCCTAGCTGAGTGTTGATCTGTCCCTGAGCAAGACGCTTAACCCTAATTGCTTCTGACGAGCTGGCTGTCGCCTTGCACGGTCGACTCTGCCGCCAATGTGTGTGTTAAACGATGTAAGTCGCTTTGGATAAAAGTGTCTGCTAAATGCCCTAATTAAAATGGGGGGGGGGCAAGGGGCCCGTTGGTGAGAGCTCCAGGGGGGAATTTAGCTTTTTTGAGTAGGAACTACATGCAGACACACACGCACGCAAGCACATACACACTTTTGGGTTCTCTTGAAAGGCTTTGCCTGTATTCTTTGAATTGTGTCCTTGACGACAGCCCAAGAGATAACGCTGAACTAAAACCGCATTTCCTCGATTATTAGAAAATCACCATTGTGGTTTACACCAAGATGCACAAACCACTTCAAAAGATTGCTATCTCTCTCTCTTCCTCCCTCCATCTCTCTCCTCCCTCCCTCTCTCTCGCTTCCTCCCTCTTCCTCCCTCCCTCCCCCTCTCTCTCTCCCTCCCTCTCTCTTCCTCCCTCTCTCTCTCTCCTCCCTCCCTCTCTCTCGCTTCCTCCCTCCCCCTCTCTCTCTCCCTCTCTCTCTCCCCACTCCCTCTCTCCCTCCCTCCCTCTCGCTTCCTCCCTCTTCCTCCCTCCCCCTCTCTCTCTCCCCACTCCCTCTCTCCCTCTCTCCCTTTATCTCTCCCCCTCCCTCCCTCTCTGTCCATCTCTCTCCCTCTCTGCCCCTGTCTCTCTGCTACTGACTAGGTTTTATGAGCAGGTCATATCCACTGTGTGATGCTGAATCGTCTCCCCCCCTGTCTCCCCCCTCTCCCCCCCCCAGGTGCCTGTCTATCCGGGGGCCACAGCCTCCACGAGACCTCGTCCGTACTGGTGGAGACGGTGACCAAGTCCTCGCAGGCCGCCATCGGGGCGGGCTTCCCTTCGCTGCCAAAGTTCTCCTCCGACGCCAGCAAGGCCGTCTCGAGGGGGGCGGGGCTCTCCAAGGCCTTCGTGGGCCAGAAGAACATGTTCACCGTGGACTGCAGCAAAGCAGGTGGGGACAGACGTGTGTGTGTGTGTGTGTGTGTGTGTGTGTGTGTGTGTGTGTGTGTGTGTGTGTGTGTGTGTGTGTGTGTGTGTGTGTGTGTGTGTGTGTGTGTGTGTGTGTGTGTGCAGTCAGTCAGTGTGTGTCTGTGTGTGTGTGTGTGTGTGTGTGTGTCAGTCAGTCAGTGTGTGTCTGTGTGTGTGTGTGTGTGTGTGTGTGTGTGTGTGTGTGTGTGTGTGTGTGTGTGTGTGTGTGTGTGTGTCAGTCAGTCAGTGTGTGTCTGTGTGTGTGTGTGTGTGTGTGTGTGTGTGTGTGTGTGTGTGTGTGTGTGTGTGTGTGTGTGTGTGTGTGTGTGTCAGTGTCAGTCAGTCAGTGTGTGTCTGTGTGTGTCAGTCAGTCAGTCAGTGTGTGTCAGTCAGTCAGTCAGTCAGTCAGTCAGTCAGTCAGTCAGTCAGTCAGTCAGTCAGTCAGTCAGTCAGTCAGTTCAGTGTGTGTGTGTGTGTGTGTGTGTGTGTGTGTGTGTGTGTGTGTGTGTGTGTGTGGTGTGTGTGTGTGTGTGTGTTGTGTGTGTGTGTGTGTGTGTGTGTGTGTGTGTGTGTGTGTGTGTGCGAAGCAGGTAAAACTATTAGTTATTCCAAATTTAATAACTAATAAATTTGGAATAACAAATTTGAATGAAAAACAGAACGATAATCAACATCAAAACAGTTTCAAATTGAGTCATAGTGAACGATTATCTATAATTTTTGTTACGCACGCACGCCGTGTCAGCGTGCGTAACATTGTTCATTACCATGGTATTCCATGTCGCTTAAGTCAGTCAAGGGATTTTTTTTTTACGTGGGAATGCACATCAGCCATTGAAATCAATTTCCCTTCCTCAAATTATATTTTAGTTGTGTTGTCACCATGCCAACGTTGTTGGCATGCCGTTGGCATGCCGCCAAGACTACTGCAACTCACTCCTGGCTGGACTTCCTGCCTCTGCGATTAAACCTTTGCAGCGCATCCAGAATGCGGCAGCGCGCCTCGTGTTCAACCTAACCGAAGTTCTCCCATGTGACCCCCCTCTTCCGGGACCTCCACTGGCTCCCTGTAGTAGCTCGCATCAAATGTAAGACGATGGTACTGGCATACAAGGCAGTCGATGGAACTGCCCCTGCCTATACCTCCAAGCATTCTTAAAGCCACGCACCCCAGCTCGATCGCTCCGCTCAACTTCCTCAGCTAGACGTCTGGTACCGCCATCGCTAAGAGCTAGCAAAGGTCGTTCAAAGTCACAACTCTTCTCGGTTTTGGGACCTCAGTGGTGGAACGAGCTCCCTGCCGTTCTCAGGACCGCAGAGTCCGCTCACTATCTTCCGAAAAAGACTCAAGACTCAACCTGTTCAGAGTCCACCTCGACTCTGCATAGCCCCCCTCCCCCCTCTGGCCACCATTGTACACTGTATTGTATTGTGTTGTATTGTATTGTATTGTAGTAATGAACTGTGTAGCAACTGCAGTAGCTGCTATCATTGCTGTAACACGGGGAATTGGTTAGCCTAGTGATTGTTGTACTTGCACTTGGTTCTATGAACATCCTTACTGTACCGACAGCGATATATTGTTGCACTTCTTCGAACAAATGTACTTATTGTATGTCGCTTTGGATAAAAGCGTCTGCTAAATGCCCTAAATGTAAATGTAAAAGCAAGCTGGGGCATCTTGCTCCAGCTTGCCTTACTGGAGAACTGGTTTAAGTCCAGTCCATTTGCAAGTCGCTTTAATCCCATTTACAGTCTAAAAAGCCTTTCTCAGGCCACTGTATTGGACAGGACGGCACACGGATGAAAGGACAAAGGGGAATGAAAACACCCTTGAAATGCCGTTTGGTAGTGTTTATCTGATGCTCACAGGCCTCTTTAAAGTGTGCGACACAGTAGATAAAACAGATTCTGTGTGTGTGTATGTGAGGATGACTTAAGATGGTTTAAGATGGTTTGAGCAGCCTCACCTGGCAGAGTCTGATTGGGCTGTGGGGGAACTGAGTAAACAGTGTGTACGGTTAAACCAGCTGTCTACACACAGACACACTCAGGGAGAGTTCTCCTAGCTGGCAACATGAGGCAGCAGGCTTTGTGTCATTAACTAGGAACATCCACAGTAAACCAACAGAGCTTGCTACACCGGCGCCAAATGTGGGGCCTCTTTGAAGCCCGTTTATTCTAGAAGTTTGCAGTTAATGATACTTATTCTGGTGCTCCATGATGCCATGCAGGAGTCTGTTGTGGTGAGGCTGGTTTAACCTGTTGCAGGTGACCCAGCCCCAGAGCTCAACCAGTCTGACTCGGGCCAGGTGCTTTAGCCAGACCTCAACCACAAACACTGCCACAGATTCACAGCCAGCACACGCACACAACACAGCACACACACACACACACACACACACACACACACACACACACACACACACACACACACACACACACAGTGAACCGTCTCTGGGTCTTCCCCCCCCCCCCCTCTCAGGTACCAACATGCTGATGGTGGGCGTGCACGGGCCCAAGACGCCGTGCGAGGAGGTGTACGTGAAGCACATGGGAAACAGGATGTACAACGTGACGTACACGGTGAAGGAGCAGGGCGACTACATCCTCATCGTCAAGTGGGGCGACGACAACGTGCCGGGAAGCCCCTTTCACGTCACCGTGCCCTAGGACAACGTGGGGCGAGCGACACTTTAGTTTTTTTTTTAACTTCCCTTCTGTACCCCGACGGGCAGAACCGGGGAAGCCGTTCAAACCGTTGATCCATTTCTCTGATTTCATTTCCCTTTTATTTGGGTTAACCCTGGCCAGAATAGCAGAAGTTAAAACTCTAATTGTGTCCAAGTCAGCAGGGAGTGTGAAGCTGTAATGCAGTGTAAACAACTTTGTTTTAGTTTCTTTGGAAACGGATACTAAACTCATTCGACTGAAACCTAGGCAACACAAAGCTCATTGATCGAACGCCCGGGTGCCAAGTTAAATTCCTTCATCAGCAATAAACTCAGAGGTTTCACTGAAAGGACTGAAAACAGGTGTAGCTCATTTAGGTAATTAGTGGTGTGTAGGTATGACTGGCCATAATTAACATCATGAGATACACCTGTGTTCACCCTGACTGCGACGGCTGAGACAAAGGCCTATTGGGTAAGTTGGTGTTTGGTTTGTTGTGGGTCAATGCTTTAGCTCCAATCTGTGGTAAATACACTTCTGCGAACTTGCCCTTTAAAAGCCACTCAATGCAACTCAAAATCTCACTAAGCTAAACCAACGCACTCTTGGAATACATTGTTGCAGTGAGACAGAAAAACGATGGTGAAAATTGGAGAACTCTGTTCAAATGGACGTTTTTACTTGCTACTTTCTTTGTCTACATGCTAGTTATTCAAATAATCCCACAATGTGTGATCGGGTGACGAGATGGGTTAAAACTACGTATGAAACATACATGCTTTTGCGTACATGCTTTTGTGACCCTTTTTTTTTAATTTTATTTATTCAGAGCCTATCGTTTTCTTTGACAGAAAGTCCAGTTGAACTAAAGTGCAGTCAATCTTCTGACGGTTTGTTCTATCGAGTTCATCAGTGTGAACTAGCAAGGTGTTGTGAGTTGTGTTCTTTGTTTAGTTTCTTTTTTTGTAACCAAACTGGATTGGGACACGACAATCCATTCAATTTGTGAACGCTGGAAAAAAAACAACAGTGATACGATATCATAGAGTGATGTTTTATAGTTATTTTATATGTATCAAAAATGATTAAAAAAAGAAAAAAAAATCTGAATACGTTTGATATTGTAATCCAATATTTTGGCAAGATTGTGCAGGCATAATAAAATAATAATAATAAAATGTTTCAATGCAAAGTTTGGGGTTTTACTGAGCTGAGAATGAAAGGAACCAGCTTTATGAGCAGAGATAACAGTAATTAGTAAAATTCAACTAGTGGGCTATCCCTAATGCTGCGCTTTGATTGGCTGAGCTACTTGTAGGCTATAAGTTATAGCCTACTAGTAGCGAAAATGCCGGCTTTGTAAACAAAAACAATGGCGGCTGCTTCGCGTTTTGATGAAGTTTCTGACGATTTTATAAGCTCAAAATATTTTCTGGATATGTTTTCATGTTTTTACTGCCCTACTAGGGTTGAATTTGACTAAAACAATTATCCTCTCTATGACTCAATATTGAGTCATAGCCCATTCGGGCTCGAGGGATAATTGATAAGTATTGTATCTTCATGAGGCTGTACGGGCCTCTGCATGAATGACAGGCCTATCTTCAAAACAAACAATCATAAAATATCCTACAACAATAACGACGCTCCCCATCGTAAAACAAAATGATTAAATAATCGTCCAGTTTTCCCCACATGCGTGCATGTGGACTATTTTATACCCGCTATGACTCATTAGTGCCAACCGTTTACAATCACACTTCCATCTTCACACTTCTGTTAAGCGCCATAAAACCTGAGGTCTAGTCTTGAACACACACATAAGCAAACATACTTAAATTATTGTTTTTTTCCGGAGCGTATGAGAGAGCTACGCGTGTTCACGTCACCTAGTGCTTTTTGGTCCTTATCTTCGTTAACGGGAAGAATTCATTTTACTTCCTTACTTATTACTGGTCACATGGGAAGCTACACACACATGTGTAAAGCAGGTACAAATATTTATTATAAATGTATTTAAATTACTACCAAACAACAATACACTCAACCTGGCACATTACCCTCACTAACGGCTGACAGGATGGTTACGCTGTTCAAACCATAATATCCTCAAATAATAGGTCTTAAAGCATACCTAAAAGCACCTTTTTAAGAATAACAAAATAACAAAATAAGGCAGTGTACGTTGAGTAACATTTGTAGATGAATTCATTACGTTAGATGAATTAATGTAACATTATAGGTGTGTGTGTGTGCGTGTGCGCGTGCGTACACACTTGTGTGCAAAACCAACTAGACCATCAAATAAAAAAAATCCAAATCGTGCACTTAGTTTAACATTTGGAACATTGCGTCACTGTCTGCTGGTTGTAACATTTTACACGCCATTAAAAGTCTGATACCGAGAAACAGGAAGCGAGGGAAGGGTGGGTGGGCCCCCCCCCCCCACGCCCTCAGAGAGACACCAGTTCCTCTGTGTTCAGCACGCCCTCATCGTACAGTGCCATTTTGGCTCTGAGCGTCTGTTTGGCCGGGTTCTCCACCACGTTCCACGAGCTGTAGCACGCCGCTTCCGAAACTGAGGAACAAATAAAGAATTATGAAACGTGGAGCTATTGTGGTCCCTTTTTGTATTGTCGTCCGTCTCTCAACAGCTTCCGCAAAAGTCTCGAGACTTGTTCAGAGTTCATCTCCACTCTATTACTATATTCTTTCTTCTACTCTTTGTACTTATTGAAAGTTGCTTTGGATAAAAACGTCTGCTAAAGGCCCTGAGGGTAATGGTAGCAGAAAGCAGGAATGGTGGTATGAATATTGGATGTTTGCTAGTGAGTTGATACGGGATACGGGAGCGGGATGCTTTCACTTAGGAAAATAAGTTCTACTCTTCTGAATTAATGACATAATTGTCTCCAGAATTCTGCAAAATGTTTCAATGGGGGAAAAACAATCCTGTTTTTCTGCATAAACTTGTTTATTATCTCAGGATTCTGAGAGGTTTTCATGGAGAACTAATGATACCTCAAGCTCTCAAGAGAAGCTTTCATTCACTCGAGAGCTAGGAGCATTGCTCTCTAGGTAATGTCGATGGTATTGTTATTAGTTTGTCCGTTCTGTGCACCTCAGGACTCTGGGGTTGTTCAGACATTGGGGTTGTGATGACTTCAGGATCAGCTGAGCATGTATACCGTTTTTTGTTTTTTCATGAACAGAACTCCTCCTCAGTCTGTAAGCGTTAGTGGAAGTCAAGTATATTCCGTTTGCCTTTCAGAATAAAAGTGACAACAGCGTTGCAATATTATATCGCCAGTTGCAGGGCAAGAGATATATAAATAAGGAGTTTCACTTCCACATAGGCGCTTTCGTTGACTCGTTGGTCCCGCCCCATTGCTCACTGGTGTCCAACTTCCTGTTATTCAGACGTGTCTGTCAGTCAGGCCGTCTCATCCATTGGATTTAAATCTTGACATTCTTGCTTGTTTTTAAGGGTGATTTCCCTTAAGAAGGGGTGGGGGTGGGGGGGGAAGTTACAATTCCTTTTTTTACAGAGGTGGAGGCTACGTGAGTGTTGGAGAAGCCACAAACGTTTCGCTTGTGGATACAGGGGTTGATTGTCTTCAGTCAAGACAAGTTCGCGACAGACATTTCCTGTTTGACCATTAATTATGACCATAACCTTCTACTCACAGTGTGGTATCATAACATAACCTGTCATTCTACTCAGTGTGATGTGACAACATAGCCAAACATCACCTTCTACTCAGTGTGATGTGTGATAATATAACATGCTTGTACTCAGTGTCATAACATAACCTTATACTCAGTGTGGTAGGACAACAGAACATAGTGTGTCTCTCAGTGTGTTGTGATAACATAACCTCCTACTCAGTGTGTTAACATAACATTACCGTCTACTCACAGCGTGATACAATAACATAACATTACCTCCTACTCAGTGTGGTTTGATAACATAACATAATCTTCTACTCTGTGTGATATCATAATTTAGCCTTCTAACATAACCTACTCACAGTGTGTCCAGATAACATAACCTCCTACTCAATGTGATGGTATAACATAACCTCCTACGCACAGTGTGATACAATAACATAACATAAGCTCCTACTCACAGTGTGATGTTATAACATAAGCTCCTACTCACAGTGTGATGTTATAACATAAGCTCCTACTCACAGTGTGATGTTATAACATAAGCTCCTACTCACTGTGATAACATAACCTTTCTACTAAATGTTACGTGAAATCATAAGCTCCTACTCACAGTGATGTTATAATAAGCTCCTCCTCACAGTGTGATGTTATAACATAAGCTCCTACTCACAGTGTGATGGTATAACATAAGCTCCTACTCACAGTGTGATGGTATAACATAAGCTCCTACTCACAGTGTGATGGTATAACATAAGTTCCTACTCACAGTGATGTTATAACATAAGCTCCTACTCACAGTGTGATGTTATAACATAAGCTCCTACTCACAGTGTGATGGTATAACATAAGCTCCTACTCACAGTGTGATGGTATAACATAAGCTCCTACTCACAGTATGATGGTATAACATAAGCTCCTACTCACAGTGTGATGGTATAACATAAGCTCCTACTCACAGTATGATGGTATAACATAAGCTCCTACTCACAGTGTGATGTTATAACATAAGTTCCTACTCACAGTGATGTTATAACATAAGCTCCTACTCAGTGTGATGTTATAACATAAGCTCCCTAACTCACAGTGTGATGGTATAACATAAGCTCCTACTCACAGTGGTGATGTTATATAACATAAGCTCCTACTCACAGTGTGATGGTATAACATAAGCTCCTACTCACAGTGTGATGGTATAACATAAGCTCCTACTCACAGTGTGATGTTATAACATAAGTTCCTACTCACAGTGATGTTATAACATAAGCTCCTACTCACAGTGTGATGTTATAACATAAGCTCCTACTCACAGTGTGATGGTATAACATAAGCTCCTACTCACAGTGTGATGGTATAACATAAGCTCCTACTCACAGTGTGATGTTATAACATAAGCTCCTACTCACAGTGATGTTATAACATAAGCTCCTACTCACAGTGTGATGGTATAACATAAGCTCCTACTCACAGTGTGATGGTATAACATAAGTTCCTACTCACAGTGTGATGGTATAACATAAGTTCCTACTCACAGTGATGTTATAACATAAGCTCCTACTCAGTGTGATGGTATAACATAAGCTCCTACTCACAGTGTGATGGTATAACATAAGCTCCTACTCACAGTGTGATGTTATAACATAAGCTCCTACTCACATTGCGGCGAGTCTAAGTGCTCCAGCGTGAACCCGTTTGCCCTGCAGTCCTCGCAGCCCTGCTCCCCGGAGTCCACCTGGCAGCTGCACTGAACGGGCCAGCTGTTGTACAAATCCACCGCCGCCGCCACCCCCTCCACCGCCCCGACCCCGGCCTCCGTCTGCCGGCCCGTCGCCGGAACCCTCAGGTCGCTGTCCGTCTCGTGGCGCCCCTGGGCCTCCTCACAGCTGCTCCAATAGATCAGCTCCGATTGGCTGAACTCGCAGGGCACCGGCTTGGCCGATACCGGGCCGAGGCTGGGGGCCCCGTGGCTGCCGTCGTCGTACCGGTCTTCGGACGGAGGGTTAGACTGGAGTGGCGGCGGCGGCGGCAGCAATGGAGGTGGCGGTTGGGGGGGGGTTGAGGGGGGGTGGGAGGTCAAGGGGAGCCCCGGCTCCCTGCAGTGGGGGTCTCGTCCGCTGTCGGCGCTGAACGGCGGGGGGGCTGGGGACAGCAGGCTGGGCACCGGCAGCAGCTGGCTCAACTCCCGAAGCACCTTAGGGCCAGCATCGCCGTCGCCGCCGACAACAACAACAACAACAACAACAACGAGGCTTCAGACAAATGTTTGTCAATGTGAAACTTTTTTACTTCTATGGCTAACAGGAAGTGACATTTGGTGAAGGCCGACCAACGAGAGTAAGGATGTGGTTGAATACGTTTGTTTTGTTTTGCTTAGAAACGAGAGTGGAGTTGAATGGAAGTATATCGGTAGCAGCCGACGTTCTTCCAACCGTGATATGATAAAAGCTCAGGAAAGGTGCTTCAGTGCTTCCTTCCTATCTCCCTTCCATCGTCAAGCCTGTCCGAGAGTTGTCCATGTGGTGTGATCTCATTGTTTTGATGATCATTTTAACAGGAACACTATTTGATGCAAAAGGTTAAAAAGACTTTGTTCATAGCACTGAGTATCTTCAGAAAACCCCAGTTTTGCTATTCAGTGTGGCCAATTCCACCCATACTTTAAACCCATTACATAGTTGGCATGCAAATTATATTACACCGTGTAATTTCACTATATTTTCTGAAGCCGAAAATATACTTTTATTTGTATGGACCTTAATCACAGGTACAGCCTCAAAGGGCTTAACAGGCCATATATTTATGACCCCCCCACCTGACCCTAGCCACCCAGAGGGCAAGAAAAAACGGAGTAAGGTCTCGCTGCAGCCTGTAGGACATGGGCCTCCAACGTCCAAGTGCTGTCACGTGATTCCACTTACCACCCCCATTGACGTCACTGGCTAATCGCGCTGGAGAGCTTCATTCTCTACTCGACTACTTCGCCAAGATGACAACGATGGCAAGTGACTCAAATGAATGAATGAAACAACCTAATTGTGAGATTGTGTGATTGCCCTCCAGATACCTTTTTCATTGAAAATCGATTAGAGTTTGCCCGACACAATAGCACCAAACCACTGCAGTAGCATGACTAGGGTCCCTACACATAAAACAAAGTGCCAACAACTTAGTTTGCAAACCACATTTCAGGAAGTGGCGGTGCACCACTTTGTTGGAGAATCTCCATACTGAAGGGTATAGTTCTTCTAAAGCAGATGTGCTGTGAATTCCAATAATAACACAACCGTAACAATGTCCTACAAAAACTATTTGTGTGTTTGTGTGCAGGTTTGCTCATTTCACTGGAGGAGGGCAGAGAGATCGCAAGAGGAACTCTACCCTAGCTTCCGTATCCCGAGGAAGCGCAAACAGCCCAAAATGGAGCAGACATAATACAGTATGTGTCTTTCTTTCATTTATATTTTATTGGTTTGTTTGAAGAGAAGAGTCGAAAATAAGCAGAAAACAAGATGGCGTCCGCCATCTTGTCGTCGCGTGAGAGCACTTGGACGTTGGATACCCATGTCTTACAAGCCGCGGCGAGACATTATAGAAAAAACTCTTGAGGAGGAACGCAGAATGGGGGACACAGTTAACCGGGCTAGCTTACGGTGTCCAGTTAGCGGGGCTAGTTTACGGTGTCCAGTTAGTGGGGCTAGCTTACGGCCTCTGGCTAACGTGTTAACATGTTAACGTGTCGGTCTAATGTGTCAGGCTAACGTGAGTCTAACGTAAGGCTAACAAGCTATAGCGTCAAGCCAACATCAGGCTAATGTTAGGTTAACAAGCTAAAGCGTCAGGCTAACGTCAGGCTAACGTCAGGCTAATGTCAGGCTAACTCTGATCAGCGGGGCTAGCTTATGGTCTCCAGTTAGCGGGGCTAGCTTACGGAGTCCATGCAGGGCCGGTTCCGGGGGCGAGCGGCGGTGCAGTCCAGCGCGAGGCGCAGCAGGCTGCAGGCAGTGGGGTACGGCCAGGACCCCGCCTCCCTGTCCAGGAAGCGCACGCAAGAGTCCACGCTGCCACCGCTGTCATCCCGCTCCACGCTCAGCACGTCCCTCTGGCGGCCGCGACACACACACACACACACACACACACACACACACACACACACACACACACACACACACACACACACACACACACACACACACACACACACACACACACACACACACACACACACACACACATCAACAAACAAACACAACAATCACACAATAAACACACATCAGGCTAGCGGCAAGCTAGCATCAGGCTAGCATTGAGCTAGCGTCGGGCTCGCGTGAGGCTAACAAGCCAAAGCATCAGGCTAACGTCAGGCTAAGCGTAAGGCTAATGTCAGGCTAAGCGTAAGGCTAACGTCAGCCTAACGTCAGGCTAACTGTATACTTACATTGCTGTATAATTTACAGGATTGACTCACCAGGAGTGAGCGTTTCGGTGTTTCCTCCACCACCTTGCGGCCTGTAATTGTCTCCATCATGACCTATAAAATAAACATTTATGTAGGTTATTTCCTGTTATGTAGTTTGTGGTCAAACTACAGTTATCAAGATGGGGATTTTGTACATGCAGTTTGATGCAAAAATATCGCTTTTGGCAAACTGACATAAGGCCTTCTGAGATAAGTAAGTAATAGATGTGATAGACGATATCAAGGACTATGATCATTCAAAGAACTGCATTCATACTGTGACCTTTTTCACATGAATGCGGAAACCTAAACCCCCCCTTAACCAACTCCTTAATTCACCAATGTACTAATGTCCCAAACACGTCTATCTTTATCTCTCCGTCTGTGACGATACCAAAAAAACAGAACTACACTTTAAACTTGAAGAAGCCAGCAGTGGTTGTGCTTTTTTTTAAGTACCTTGTCTTTTTATTCTTTATTTTATGTATTCATTAGGGCTACCGAATATTGGGGCAAAGGTTTTATTTTCATGATGACTTTAGTGCACCTGTGCATCTATAAGTGACGAATCATGCGCTTTCAAACGGGGGAAAACCTGATGTGCAAAGTGGAGAGAACGCGTAGCTGTAGCCTTCTTCTTTTTGGCTACCGTAATACGTCAGTATGGAAACATTCGACATTGATTGAGACGAACAGCAGAACAACCGTAACTGTAATGTTGCGGTTGGCTCTGAATCAGAGCTGCTTCCATTCAACAAAAGTTTTGTCATTCAATTATGAATTATATTTCTGGAACACTAAATAAACCAACCGGTTAAAGTTCTGAAACATTTGGTGCGAGCGATAGAAAATGCGGCCTGTTATACTCGCATTCTGTATGCTTTGGGGTTGGCGTTTAGCTCAGGAGGTAGAGCGGGTTGACCTGTCGTCAGAAGGCTGCAAGTTCGATCACCGGCTCAAAAGTAAATGCTTTGCTCAAGGGTACGGGGTAACGGTCACCATGCCGAAGCTGTACACGTCCAGGCTGCAGGAGGGCTTCCCGTCGTGGCGGAGGAACTCCGGGGGCAGGTAACCCAGGTTGCCGTGGATACTCTGGGTGGTGAGGGAGCTGGTCTGACGGGGAGCGGGCAGGCGCAGGCGGGAAAGGCCCACGTTGGAAAGCTGGGGCCGCAGGGCGTGGTCCAGCAGGACATGGGCGCTGGACGATGAAGCAAGGGGAGAACCAGGATGAGGCAAGACTGGGGCACTGCTGGGTCCAATCTTACGTTGGTTTGTCTCTTGTGGTTTCTAACATACAACCCTCAAACATCAGCTTTTAAATTTTGTAAATTGAGCAACATTTGTGGATGAATTCATTACATTAGATGAATTAATGCAACATAAAGCGTTTCTTCAGCATTGTGTGTGGCCGTGCGTCACAGGGAGAAGCTGTGTGAGTGGGAGACACATTTATATTTGTGTCGTTTTGCACAAATAGCTCTATTATTTGCTGATCTTTTGGGTTCAGATCCGCGCGGTGGTGTGTGTGCGTGTGCGTGCCTGTACCTGGTGATGTTGCCACAGATGAGGGGTGTGGGCTGTGCGGTGTGCAGGTGGTGCAGCCCCTTGGCCGCCCCTTTGATGACGGACAGACGCTGCTGCCAGGACAGGGAGTGGGACGGCCCCTGGCGGAGGGTGGGGAAGACTGGGTTATAATATGGTTCTCCCCCCCCCCCCCCCCCCACTGTTGACCAAACAGCTTATATATATATATATTATTATATATTATTCCCTGCCCTCACCTCCCTCCCTACCCTGAACACATTCACCAACTGCCAAAATAATTGATTAATATTACTACAGGAAAAAGTTCAAAGAAATCCTCTGCATTAAAAAAACATGTTGAAACAATTCCTCTAATTAAAAAAATCCAAAACTAATCTGACTGATACTCAAAAAAATATATATGAGCAAAGGGTTAGCGTTACTTCTCCAAGAGACCCCATCAGATTTTGTATCATCAGACTGCTGCAATCTCCACAAACGTAACCACTAGAACTCAAAATGTCCTCACTTTCAAGTTTCAACTTAAAAGGCCAGGGTTTATCGATATCCCACACACAAACACAACTTAAAACGACCCTTAAACGAAAGCACCACCTGAAAGGGAACTTCAAGTGGTCACTGACCAGGTCGTGCAGTCTGTGATGCAAGGATCCGTTGGGGAGATAGGGGTAGGCCAGGCAGTGGTTCCCGTCCTCCAAGAAACAGCCCAACAGATCCAAGATGTTTGGATGCTGAAACCTGTAAAGATGGCATGCCTCGGTTAGCGTTAGCTAACCGTTGACCGAGCCAAGCTAAACGCAGACAGATGTAGGATTGCCCGTGGGATTGTATACGTACAAGTGATGCACTTCTGTGTCTCTGGTAAATGAGTCCCATCGTTCTTTCCACAAACGATCATTCCCCTAAAGAATATCAAATAAATAACACAGAAACGTGTTCTATCGCTGTCTCACAAAGTAAATGGACTGCATTTATTCAGCTTGTTTCTAACTAGTGGCCAGGCCAAGGGCTTTACACTGCTGCCTAAAGACGGTGGTGTCAATCATGCAAGGCGACAGCCGGCTCGTCAGGGTGAGGCGTCTCGCTCAGGGACACCTCGACACTCCACTAGGAGGAGCCGGGGATCGAACCAGCAACCTTCCGGGTACCGGCCGACCCGCTCTACCTCCTGAGCCACATGCCAACCGTTTATGGTTCATTATAATGAGTTGGCTAGTTCATATAATAACAATTATTATCATTGCCATAATCATCGTCGTAATCTTCTTCATTTAAGTGCTTACCGTTTTAAACCGCTTGACAACAAACTTTTCAGTTCCCAACGTGCCTTTGTATGTGTCTGAAAGACTGCCCCCTGCAATCTTCAAGTTGTGGTGGAAGTGTTTGGTTCCACCTACGACGTCATCGTAGGTGAGAGCGCGCCTCTGGGTCCCTTCGGGCTCAGAGCCGGCGGAGCTGGGAGCTGGGAGAGGGGAAAAGTACCTCCGTCAGTCATTACAAAGCAGATCCACGCCCACACGCTGAATCATTGAATGCTGTGGGGAATGGGGTGCGTTATCACAGAGGTGCCGTAATAATCTGCCTATGTAGTGACCTGTAATGGCTTGAGTCTAATTATTAAAAACCTATAGCTGCAAAACTATTTTGACATTTATAACAGTGTTGCTACAGTGAGGCCTGTTGAACAAGAATATGGGAGAGTTTGCTGAATAAACATTTTGATTCGATTTTTGGAAGGAATCTTTTCCAATTAGAATGAGAGCCCAATGAGAGCCAAGCATTACAGATAGCATGTTGTGAAACTATTTGATATTTGATATAATAACAAAACGATTATCCAATCGTATCTTCTTATCACGATAACGCCGCCGTATCAAAACATTTCGCGATTGACAAATACAAATCGATGATCAACCATGCGTCGCGTTGCCCACTCACCACAACTTAGCAGGCCCACTTGATGGAGAAAACTCTCGTCCAGTTGATTGGATTCCTATTCAGAGAGAACGGCTATTATTATTGGTGACATGACAAGATGATGATTGGAGATCATTTCAACACATTTTACCCATTTTTACCTCGCATTTCACCGGCGGTGAAAAGTGCCCACGTGACACCTGTAGATCGTCCGTCGGCCTTCTGCAATGATCTAAAACGCACACAGCATCAAATTGATACACGAGCGTCTGTTTTGGTTTTGATGCATGCACGTGACGCAACGACGCCCGGCCAAAGAGGAAGTGACCACACACAAACAACCACCGCAGGGCAGGTTTATGATAACTAAGCCTACTTACGTTTATGGCATTTAGCAGACGATTTTATCCAAAGCGACTTACAATACGTAGGAGAAGGTGTTCTAACCGTAGTATAGTGATTCACCTGGCTGGACAAAAAGCTGCAGCGCCCAGTGTTGTCCCATGTCCTCCAGCACCCGGACGAGGTCCGCCACGGTCGGGTTCTGCTGGGCCCACGTCCACAGCAGCTCCCGCGCGGGGCTCCTGCCCGCCGCCTCGAGCCGCTCCGCGCGCCGCACCTCGAGCCAGCTCGGCACGATGCGCGCGGCTTAATTGGAAGAGAAAATAAAACGGTAGATATGATATAATATAACTCTAGTTATATTATGGTAGGACAAGCTTATAAGGCGAAGCCTATATGAAATAGTACACGAAAAAAGTGTGCATCAACTTTTAGCGTTTTGTTTTTTTTTCGGTTTTATGGTACGCGCGACGTTAATCCGGAAAACGTCCACCACCTGTGCTCTGCACCTGACCACGTTAAACTTCTCACCCAGAACCATAGAGAGAGTTATCTCTATATTACTCTGGTTTTACCTAATCCGCGCCAGCCGAACTGGTCGTCTCCGCTGTCGATGATTTTGCACAAGTGCTCGATGAGGCTGGGCGGCACGTTGTACAGGAAAGTGGTACGGTCCATTTTGTCCATCCGTGTGGTCATTTTGTCCATCTGTCTCGTCAGGCCGAGCGTCGCAGTCGAGAGTGGAGCAGTATAGCGGTGTGTGTGTGTGTGTGTGTGTGTGTGTGTGTGTGTAATGTGTGAGCAGCCTATTGCTAAATCCTGGAAATGCCCACGCCCCTTTCAGTCGGGTTCAAACAGCATGACAGATGAAGACGGAACACATTTTTGTAACGTGACAGCCCACCTCAACCGATGAGGCATGGTTATATTATTACTGTAGCCTACTGCCATGATATGTGACTAGCCTGTTATCCACTGGTTAATGTTATATTGTTATGTTGCGTTACTGTTTA
This sequence comes from Melanogrammus aeglefinus, assembly GCA_900291075.1. Lineage (NCBI taxonomy): Eukaryota > Metazoa > Chordata > Actinopteri > Gadiformes > Gadidae > Melanogrammus > Melanogrammus aeglefinus. The sequence goes on from OLKM01001966.1 coordinate 32,433, forward strand.
CGTTACTATTACTGTGATACGCTTTGGATTACTGTAACTTTTATGTTACTTTATTATTAACCTTATAGGCCTACGCTGTTTAATGTACGCTTATTTTACTGTTTGCTGTTACTTTGCTATTAATGTTACACGCTTTGGATAAAGGCGTCTGCTAAATGCCCTGAATGTAAATGTTATTGTTATTTAGATTATAATCATACATTATAGGCCTACATTCATACGGGTATTTATTTCACTGACGAGTTATCCAAATCGACTTATTAAACGCATTCAACCATGAAATGACGACCCGGAAAGTGAAAGAATCATGCGAGTGGCGTACACTAAGTTGGTTTTCTTCTGATTTCTTTCATGGGCTCCGGTTTAGAGTACTTTCTTCAAGAACACGGCCGGTGTTGTGCCGTCGTATGCACCCTTGCCGTGAAAAGCACCCCCTCGCGGGAGCGCGCTTGAGCCGCTCCGCTGTTGGAAAAGTGAAGCAATTCGCCTCAATATCGCAAACAAACACTGGGGGAAATGCTGCCTCGTCTAAAATATTACATGTGTTCAAATGCAATAAAAACAGGTGAGAGTCATAGAGGAGGCTCTCACCTGTTTTATTGCATTTGAACACATGTAATATTTTATATTAATTGTTATATATTTTATACTGTAAATATGAGCATTAGAGCTCAATAACTCCCAGGTCATGTGACCTATTTGCTCAAAATCAACACAGAACAGAAGATCTAAGCCTCCTCTATGACTCTCACCTGTTTTTATTGCATTTGAACACATGTAATTTTTATATTAATTTTTATATATTTTATACTGAGCATTAGAGCTCAATAACTCCCGCGAACCAATGCCATTCCCTTCTATTCCCTTCACAAATCATTAAATCACGAGGCAGCATTTCCCCCAGTAGCCATGTTTCCATCCTAGGTGATTCGCATTACTGGGCAATGCGCATTAAAAGAAATTCGAATCATGTGTGTTTCCATCAAAAGAACGGACTTTGGTGAAAACTACAAATTCGCGCGAGTTTTCTAAGTCACGCGAGATTTTCACCAGCCTGTTAACATTCCGTCGTTCCGTCGAAGCAGTCGGGGTGAAAGTGCGCTACGTCACACTTGATTCGCATACAGCTGTTTCCATCCCATTCGAATCAACCAAAACCCGGCCATAGCGAGCGTATTTCATTTTGTGCGAATCAGGGGATTTTAATGCGAAACACGGCGTTTCCATCATCATTGTCCGATTCGATACATCTAGATGCGCATCTAAACAGCTGATGGAAACGGACCCACTGTTTGTTTGCGATATTGAGGCGAATTGCTTCACTTTCCCAACAGCGGAGCGGCTCAAGCGCGCTCCCGCGAGGGGGTGCTTTTCACGGCGAGGGTGCATACGACGGCACAACACCGGCACAGACGCAGTCTGAGCCGACGAGTGGTCCGTCAGTCCGCGGCAGAAGATGAGTTTGGTTTCAGTGGGGCCTTCGATCCACCACTGTGGAAGCCTAGGACACTGGGCAGTCCCAAAGCAGGTGGATATAGGAGGACAGGTGATGGCAGCAGGCGGGGTGGGGCTATGTTTAATATTCCAACTTGGCTCAAATTGAAAATCGTCCTTTTCGTGTGTTGGCTTTCATATTATGCTATTATTTGTGTGCGATATGATCCAACTTTTGGAGTATGAAATATTGTGGCGACTCCTACCCCCTGGGGAGTCTGGGTATGTTGTTTGGGGAAAAGGGGTTTTAGTGCCTTTTGGTGTTGGGTTTAACGGGTTTGGGTTGTGTGTTCGGTTGTATATAAATTGTGTGTTGTGGGGTGTTGTTTATTGTGTGTAGTGTTGTCGGCAACCGTTACCCGGAGTCGCATGTCCATTGGTCAGGTGTGCGTGTTTCTGTTAAGTGTGGGTGGGGGTGGGTTAAATAAAGGCAGCCCTCGTTGTCGTGCGGTGTACCGGGTACGAGAGTTGCGTCGGGTTAAATAAAGGCAGCCCTCGTTGCAGGCCCGGCGTCAGGGGGTCAAATAGGGGGCACTGGGCCCCGTCCCCTCCGTGCTCTCTGCCACACCATATTGGCTGTCAGCAGGGCGCTAATCGCATTTTTTTTTTCCTGGCGATGATTTTTTATGGAAATAAGTAAATTCCCCATACGTTTAGTGAGTCACACATTGTATTAATTAATATTCAGTTAACAGAAATCAGTCAAATTAAAAATACAAAAAAATATTTTAATATAATTAATTAATTTACAGCAGATACGTGTCGGCTTGTTTCACGTGACACGTGCGTGGCGCCGCAAGTGCACGCGCCGACGGCTGTTTACGTACACTGCCGTCTAGGAGACAGAGGGAGATGCAGAGTCTGCAGACGGAAAAATGGGATATTAGAAAATTCTCTCCGACCCGCTGCCACAAACTAATGCTACACGCAGCGACAGCTGAGCCGTATCAGAAACCGTATCCCCGCGGCGGAGAAGGAGCTGCAGGAGCCAACAGCTAGTGAGCAGCCCCAGCTAGCTAGTGGTAGCAACACAGCCGCACAAGCCCCCCAGCAGAGCGGTCCGAGCGGAGCGGGAAGCACGCCGATTATATCGCCAATCCCGCTGCAGCAGCGGGCTCTCCAAACACAAGGCCATGATCACAGGGTCCTCCTGATGATATTAGGTGAGGACAAGCCCGCTCAGATCATTTTGAAGAAGTTTCCTCTTCGCTCTTTTTAATGTCAGAAACGCTCATTTGTTGCCTCTGTGGTACAACCAAAGAGACAGGGTTAGAATACAGTGTTAAAGCTGAAGCTGCATTTTGTTTTGCAATGTCGAAAGTTTGGGACTGTAGATTCTGTGTTCACGAAATCTGGCCTATTGTGACTGGAAACACGCAGCAGAGAGAGGATTGCCGCAAGCATGCAGAGTGTAAAGAACACATGGAAAAATTGGCAAAGTGGCGGGAGAGAGTGAAGAGGGCTGATTCAGGACAGGAGATTTCTACCCTTGTGAATGAAGGGCCAACTAGCCAGAAATCGGTACTACATCGGTGCTATTATCGACATGTTACAGTTCTTGGCCATAAACCGATTGCCTCTCAGAGGGAGTGTGGAAGCATTTAATTATCAAGGTGATGCAAGCTGTGGACTTTTTTTGTCATTGTTTGAGTACTCTTGTGAGAAGAGACCCAGAGCTTGAGAAGATACTGCAAACAATCCCACAAAATGCCAGATATACATCACATGACATACAAAATGAACTGATTAAGATAATGAGTGATATTTTAACTGAAGAAATTTGTACATGAAGTCAGTAATTCATGGTTTACAATTAAAGTTGATGAGACCCCACAGGGTGTGAAAACACCCTGTTTTCACACCCAGGGTGTGAAAACAGCGGTGTGATCCGCTTTGTAGCAGAAGATTTTGAAGTTAGGGAGCGTCTACTAACTATTGCTTCTGCAGATGTTGGAGATGCCAAAACTCTTGCAAACACTATCATCACAGAGCTGCGCAGAGTTGGTTTAAGTACATCTAAAATCCTGAGTCAGGTGTATGACGGAGCATCTGTCATGTCTGGGAAGCATGGGGGCGTTTCAGAAGATACTGCAGGACATATCTCGCCAGAGGAGATACCCTACGTCCATTGTTTTAATCATCAGCTCCACCTCGTGGTGATAAACGCAATGTCGAGCGAGGGAGCTATTGAGGACTTTTTTGGAATTTGTGGGTCCCTCTACAAATTCATGAAGAAACCCACTGTTGCAGTCCACTATAAAGGAGACACACTAAAACGTCTGCTCGAACAGCGGTGGACAGGCCATCTAGCTACTGTCACAGTTGTGCTCAAGTCATTTGATGTCTCTCTGTTGTCCGAGATTGACAGCAATCGTGCCTTTGGAACTGACTTACGAATTGAGGCAGCAGGTCTGATTCGGGCTGTTTCAGAACCAAGCTTTGAATTCATTGGACGCTTTGTGCAGAAGATCTTGCAGCTGCTTGATGCACCCAACAAAATGCTTCAGTCAGAACAAATGGATTTGCTCTCTGGGATGTGGTTAGTGAAAAGCGCATTCTGAATGTGTTGCACAACTGCGCTCAGAAAGTGAGTTAACAACATATTGGGCCAATGTAAAGAGAAAGAAAGGCCACAAAAGAGGAAGAGGATGGTTAACAAAAGTCTCCAAGGATATGTTGTTGAAGAGACCGTTGGCCAGCAGCAGGGTGATACAGATGAGGGTGACACTGAACTGCGGAGAATTATTCTACTACAGCCCTGGACGCGGTGGGGGAGAAGAAATGAGCAAGCGTTTCAGTGAACGCAACAGTGAGCTAATGACCGCACTTCAATCTCTGGACCCAAAACAGTGAAACGTTTCCTTGATGTCAAACATGTAAAGCCCATTCTGACTTTATCAAGCACTGAAATCAATGAAGCAGAGTTTGTGGTTGCTCGCCACTTCCTCAAAACAAACATGACCGCTGACGATGAAACCTGGACAATATCACGGATTATCAAGACATTCCACAGCGCGCTGGAGGCTATGCCAAGTGTGATGACGGCCTTTAAACATGCACTGACGTTTGGAGCATCAACAGCCATGTGTGAGAATTATTTTTCTACTTTAAAAAGTGTTCTCAAAGACAATAGACTCAGCATGCTGCACCAACGAAAAGCACATTTAGTGCAGCTGGCCTTTGAAAGAGACTTAACTAAAAGATTTGCTACTGAATGGAAAGAAGCAGTAATGAAGAGGTTCAACTCTGGAGACGACGCGACTGCAGCTCTACTAAGTGGTGAGTAGAGAAGATATGTATTTTAATGGGGATAATGGGTTTTAGTGCCTTTTGATGTTGGGTTTAACGGGACTGGGTTGTGTCATGGTTGCATATGAAATGTGAAATTTGGAGAAATGTTGATTGTGTGCAGTGTTGTCGGCAACCGTTACCCGGAGACGCATGTCCATTGGTCTAGGTGTGCGTGTATCTGTTAAGTGTGGGTGGGGGTGGGTTAAATAAAGGCAGCCCTCCTTGGTGGATCATCACATGCCCCCCTCACAATATGGTTCTGGAGCCGGGGCTGCCCCGTTGTCGTGCGGTGTACCGGGTACGAGAGTTGCGTCACGGCGTAACCTGGGCTCCCGTCTCCTCCTTCCCGCACTGCTCGCCACAATATAAAAGCCTTCGCCTGTGCGCGGTCGCGTTCGTTGTTTGTCGTGAGGCTGTATGGAAATAAGTAAATTCCCCAACGTTTAGCGACACACTCGGGCAGTATACAATACTGACAATCTAAAAACCATTAACTTAATACATGGTATGTCGAACTGTTACATGTATGATGCATTTATTTATTGCTATATGTTGTGTTTATCAGTTTAGGCCTATTGATGAGAGAACACTGTATTATTTATGGTAACAGTGCTTGACTACTGTGGTGATATTGGAGTCACCAGGCTTGTAGCCGGCGCGGTCTGCATGTCGCCGACTACTGCGTTGTGTTGCGGTGCACTAGACGCTGACGTTCTTTTATGGCACTCTATTCTGTAGGCTGTACAAATTCAATGAGAGCAAAGATTCAGGACTCGTATCTTCAAGGAATGAACCAGCCTCTCTCAATCAAGTGGAATGCAAACTGAGCATTAATAGTATTTCAAAAATAAAATACAAGAAAACATTTCAATTAACACATTCTAAACCTGGTATTGGGAGTAGGCTACATACCTGTACAAGTTCAATGAGAGCAAAGATTCAGGACTCTATCTTCATGGAATGAACCAGCCTAAACACGAGATTAGCTATGTTAACAATCTAAAGCTCACAAAACATAAATGTTCTTGTCAAAACATGACTAAATTTAAGTGCACTCACCCTGAAATACATATGCAAGTTACCATCTGCACTAAAACTAAAGTAAGAACACAGGTATCTTTCAAGTTCACACTGCACTGCTGTGGCGAACACGTACCTCTCAATCAAGTGTAATGCAAACTGAGAAAGGAACGCAAAAATCCAGCATATAGGCCTAACCACCACTATCCAATAGAGGGCGCAGTTATACAACAAATAAATCTCCCAATACCTAAAAACAACCATGAACAATACAAGATTTTGGTGAAATAAAATATAAAATGAAAGAATACAAAAATATTTGTCATTCTTTATTCTGTTACACTTATGAAGACGTTCTCCCATTGCATCTGTCTTCATCCAGAATAAACAGGAGAAAACCACGTCGTGGTCGGTCATGGACCCCTCGGCACTGCAATGAAACGTGCTGCAGTTGCAGAATAAACGGTTTGCATAATTTTGAGTTATAATTTATACAGATAACAGGACACACGGTTAAGTATAAAACAGTCACCCAGCTTGCAGATGCACCGAATGCCTTTTTCTGTTGCCTGCAGTTTACAGTAAACACCTCCATCCGCCACTGGTTGGCAGTAGCGGCGCCAAGGAATTATGATCGCGGGAGCTATGGGGGAATAACCTGACTCTTCACAGATGGATTTGCTTCCACCCAAGGTGGAATGGGGGAATGCCTGCTGTTGTGATTTGCTGCGAAGTTACAGTGAAAGGTTTTTTTCATTATGCAGCTTTGGATTTAGTTTCATTCTAATATCAATTATAATTATTGTTCCGCGAGTCTGAAGGCTTGTTTGCTTAGCCTTAGAACGTTTAAAAAAGAAATAGCTGATTTGTGATTGGTTGCAAGGAGGAGATGTGACTGGCCGCCTTTCATATGTTTAACATGGGATGGATGATTTACCTCGCAACAGTGAAACTAAATTGTGATTGTTTAGTTTTTATTCTCAAAAGCGGCAAAAGTGAGTTTTGGCCTCTTTGCCTCCCTTCAGTGGCTAGCCCCGGAGGTAATATATCTAGAGTATCTTCGGCCAGCCTCCTGCCTTGCAAAGGCCCTTGGCAATTTTTTCCAACCTTTTTAATATTTTCATGCAATTAAAAAATATACAGTGGGGCAAAAAAGTATTTAGTCAGCCACCAATTGTGCAAGTTCTCCCACTTAAAAAGACGAGAGAGGCCTGTAATTTTCATCATAGGTAAACCTCAGCTATGAGAGACAAAATGAAAAAAAAAATCCAGAAAATCACATTGTCTGATTTTTTAAGAATTTATTGGCAATTTATGGTGGAAAATAAGTACTTGGTCACCTACAAACCAGCAAGATTTCTGGCTGTCACAGACCTGTAACTTCTTCTTTAAGAGGCTCCTCTGTCCTCCACTCGTTACCTGTATTAATGGCACCTGCTTGAACTGCTTAACAGTCACACTCCAAACTCCACTATGGCCAAGACCAAAGAGCTGTCAAAGGACACCAGGACAGTGCATGTCCGGTCCCGTTTGAAGTAGAGAGCATTTGGATGATCCAGAACAGGATTGGCAGAATGTCATATGGTCAGATGAAACCAAAATATAACTTTTTGGTAAAAACTGAACTCGTCTTGTTTGGAGGACAAAGAATGCTGAGTTGCATCCAAAGAACACCATACCTTCAGTGAGGCATGGGGGTGGAAGCATCATGCTTTGGGGCTGTTTTTCTGCCAAGGGACCAGGACGTCTGATCCGTGTGACGGAAAGAGTGAATGGGGCCATGTATTGTGAGTTTTGAGTGAAAACCTCCTTCCATCAGCAAGGGCACTGAAGATGAAAAGTGTATGGGTCTTTCAGCATGGACAATGACCCAAAACACACCGCCCCGGGCAACGAAGGAGTGGCTTCGTAAGAAGCATTTCAAGGTCCTGGAGTGGCCTAGCCAGTCTCCAGATCTCAACCCCATAAAAAATCTTTGGAGGGAGTTGAAAGTCTGTGTTGCCCAGCGAAGGCCCAAAAACATCACTGCTCTAGAGGAGATCTGCATGGAGGAATGGGCCAAAATACCAGCAGCAGTGTGTGAAAACCTTGTACTGACAGAAAACGTTTGACCTCTGTCATTGCCAACAAAGGGCATGTAACAAAGTATTGAGATGACCTTTTGTTATTGACCAAATACTTATTTTCCACCATAATTTGCAAATCAATTCTTTAAAAATCAGACAATGTGATTTTCTAGATTTCTTTTTTATTGTGTCTCATAGCTGAGGTATACCTATGATGAAAATTACAGGCCTCTCTCATCTTTTTAAGTGGGAGAACTTGCACAATTGGTGGCTGACTAAATACTTTTGTGCCCCACTGTATATATTTGTATAATAATTTCATCATCACGTAAGTCTTTTTAAATCACGAGGCTGGATTGCCTCCGTTGGCCCTCCCCGGACGACGTCACACGGTTGGTTTCAGATTAGCCCGTCCTGTGGTACGCATGAACGGCGCGCGATTTTTGAGCGGGAGGAACATGAACGGCGCGCGTATTATTTGCGCAGTTTCATTTGGACGGGATTGTATCTCACAGCGGATGCGGTGAGCCAACGAACATAAGAAGTTATGGCTAAATCCAAAGGATCGATGGCTTTCCTGGAAGGTTATATTCTGCCAGAGAAGGACAATATCCAGGATGAAGCGGGGAGCGGCGACGACTCCGAGGGGGACGGCGAGGAGGACACGACCACAGGGTTCCCCGACTTGGAGGAGATGTCCGCCTCTAACTCCAAGACGGCGTGGATCAACCAGTCGCCGGGGCCGCCCAAGCGTAAAGGTAATGCGTAATGTTGCTGTTAAAAACTGCTTGCAAATAATTCCGATTTTTGTGACGCAACAATAACATCCATAGAGAAGCCATTGTGAGTCACTCTGCATGTTAGTTTCAGTTTCGAGAGATCTGTTATTGGGGGTCCAATAACAGTCCGAAGCGGTAAATAAATGAAAGTGTTAATCACGAATGAAAGATAGATGTATAAATAAGAACAACTTAGTTAATAGACCACCAGGGATAATTAAAAGAATGTAACAAGATATCCTGAGTCAATAGTATTTATTAATGTCGCAATGTGTACTTTAAACGATTTCTATCCACTCTAACCAATTGTAAGTTCCTGCAATAGAGATCGCTAAGACTGGTGACCAAATGGACTGCAACGCATCAGAACGCAAATAATTATGGGAATGTTTGGCTCGTTTACATGGGCTAGCATAGCAGGCCAGTGTTGTGGCATGGAAATAATTAAAAAATTAGCGTGATAACAGAATACAATCCTACAAAATGCAGCGGGCTAAAGAAAACATTGTCGGACCATACCGCCTAAAACTAAATCATAATGCAAAGACGAGGTATGACGAGAAAATAAAGGGAATCAAAGGACTGGATCCTTACGAGCATAGCGACTGGTCAGGGAACGTCAACCTGTTGCCCAACTTCCAGCACCCATATATAATACAAACTACATGATATTAAGTGTTAGTGCGTACACAAGCACCCCCCCCCTTCAGCTGACCGACCTGTGCCTCCAGCTGAGCTACCTGTGCTATTAGTTGATTCACAGCCCACAGACAAAAACAAAAAACGAGCACGAAAAAAGACAATCAAAACACCATTGACCACACTGCAGCCAGGTAACACCCCCCAGCCCAAAAGAAGGGCATGTGAAAAGACTGTGTTGTGGTAACCTGACCTGTCATCCAGGTATGTTGTGAGCAGTGTCCCCCTTTTAATCTGCCTATGTCAACGGTGATCCTGTGTGTTCGAGTTTCATGGCAATAAAGTATTGAATCTTGAATCTTGTGGTGCTTTTGCAGACAGCCTGAAGAGTTTGATGACATGGTTGCTTGTGATAATCAGAACTGTCCTATACAGTGGTTCAATTTAGGTTGCGTAGGACTCAGCAGCGCACCAGCCAGAGAAGAGTCATGGCAATGCGATGCTTGCACAAGTTGGTTGGTTGTTACTACTTTTAAGTTATGCAATTGTGTTTGCAACTAAAGAACACTGATTTTGCACAATTCTTTCTTAATACAGATAAAGGAGGCAGAATTTAATTCAGTCTTTTTGTATTTTATTTACAGCGATGGCTAAAAATCATTACATGTGAAGTGACATTACAAAATCTTTTGGAAAACAAAACCTATTTACATGTGTATATATATTTACATGTGCATATTAACATATTTACATTAGATGTGAGCATGGTGTATAATTCTAACATGACTGCTTCACAACAATACTTGGACACATATTGGTCAAAGCACAGCACACAACCACAATTTTATCTAACAAAGTCTTATCCTCCCCCTCACAAGGCACCACAAATCCAAGGCGTATTGTGTCATTTAATATGTTGAACTTGGAGCGCATACACCCTATCACTCGCTCCACGTGGATCCTGACATGAGCTATCTTCCTGGTCTCTTCCACATCTTTTGCATTAAGTTGGCTGTGGCCCCTGGTGAAGGCAGGTATTTTCAGTGTAGCGCCCACAAGGGCAACACCTTCTTTAATATCAAATCCACGGTCCGCTAACACAAGGTCTCCAGGCGAGAGCTTCTGAAGAAAGCCACAGTTCTCGGTGATCTTCTTATCACTGGCACGCCCCCCCCCACCCTTTGGAAATGAAAGAGATGGTACCTTGTGGTGTTATGCCAATGAGATATTTCATTGTGTACCTGCTTTTGTAGTTCGAATATGTCTGTGCCTTTGCACGTAAATTTTGTGCCCTTTCAATGAAAAGCTCAAAGCAGTCAATAATAACAGTAACACGATTCCCAAACATTTCTACATACTGATGTGGCATGCTTGCCTGTATACAATGTCGCTTTGGCCAGTACACCAAAGGGCTGAGGTGTGCATGCAGTACATTGATGGTCTCAAAGAACAGATTGTATGCGGTATGTCGGCTAATGTCAAAGAGGTGTGCAACATGTTCGACAGGCAGATCAAGTCTTAAGCGCATAAGGGTCAGGAGGAGCATTTGAAAATGGGAGAGTTTTCTTTCTTTTGTTTTTGATTTTGGTAGACTGGGAATGATTTGCATCAGCACACCCATCAACAGACTGAAAGATGGAAGGCCAGTGTAGTACTTCACCTTTAAATCATTGTCTTTGAGAAAATTCTCATCCAGGGCCTTTTTGGAGAGCTCTCCCTTCAGTTTTCGATTCTCCTCCTGCAAACGGATTATTTCTTTGAGTCTAAGGGCACACTTGGTGCACTTCTGCGGTTCATCTGCATTCCCTATTGGAGCACCAGCATCCCCTGATGTTTCAGTCTCCATATCTTCCTCTCTGCATGCATTGTCTGGGGCTGGTGGTAGGGGCTGAGTCTCTTGTCCTTCCATCTCAGCCACAGGTGCAGAGTAGTCTGATTGTAATAACAATAAGAAAAATAAATTGTCAATCTCTGTACTTGCCTGATGCCCAGGGCCCACTGTTTTTAAAACAGTGTGATCTACATGAAAATGATCCCGATTTGAAAATTCCATGTTTCTGCATCTGTGATCAAGGACCGGTTTAAAAGTAATCATTGATTCCACACATCAAGACATGGGATTTATCAATCTGGATCACTTTGATCCAAATGACAGTTTTGAAGAACGGCCCAGGGGTGCGACTTTCACACCATACTTTCGTTACTGATAGCTGCTCTGAGTATTTCAAGACTTACATTAGCATGCCTAATGACCTCCTAGAATGATTGGCCTTTGAGTCAGAAAAGCTACAACTCTGTGTGAAAGGTACTTACACTTAGGTTCAATCCTTTGTCTAGATAGAAACACCATTGGACATAAAATATATTGAATCTACTTGCGTCTATTACCAATATTTACCTGGGAACAAATGTGCTGGTTCATTCAACTCAGTCTCAGGACCGGTGTGGACAGTGCCCGGAGATGGGGGTGGATTCACGAGACCTTCCATCTCAGTTGCAGATGTAGTGTTGTCTGACAGTAACAATAAAAATAAATGTTGTCATATCACAACCACTACTCCAAAGCAATCCAGATTAGCTATACACAGGGGACAACATATATTGTATTATTTTACGATTTACCTGGGTATAAAGGTGCAGCATTATCCAACTCAGCCTCAGGACCAGCAGGACCAGTGTGGTCAGTCCCTAGCGATGGGGGTTGCGGTTGTTGTGACCTCGTCGCTCTTCTCCTAAACCGCTTGAACCGGTCTGTGTTCGTAACTTTTGACCTCAGTATAGCCGAAGGTACAGAGAAGGGGCCCCAGTCAGGATCACACTCCATCATTTCATAAGCAGGTTTGCCTGCAAACAGTCACCAAATAAATTGCTATGTACCTAGATGTACAACATTTAAAACTGATTAAAGTTATGATTTAGCACATTGGAAAGCTAATTTTCTAGCCATTTCATGCTAGTTATAACAATTGGCCTAATGTCAAATCTAATGGTCTGGTTAAGTAAAAAAAAACGGCTGGTTATTTGCCCACAACATAACATTTACAGAGAATAATTGTAACTTACCTTTGGTGAAAATGCTTTGAACACACCATCAATGTGTGGTGGGAGTGTTATCGAAGGTAATCTTGGGCCTCCTTACTGCTGCTATCCATGCCATTCGTCGCCTTTTTGTCACCTCTGAAACATGGCTTGTACTATTATTTTTCCACGCTGGAAAACGATAATAGGATATTCCGTTCTTAAGCTTTATGCCACGTCTATCGTGAGAACGACTATTACAGTTTATAACACAGCAGGTAGACGGCATCTTGAACACTTCCCTCCATGCAATCAAGTCTGGCGCGTTTTCCTACTTGTTGTTTGTGCCGCGGATTCCCAAAATGCTTTGCGTTCACCACTGGGAATACGTCATGATGACGACACATTAGCGATCTCTATAGAGAAGGCTGCTGTTTCAGACCATAGCAAACTCTGGGTGTGATCAGGTTGGACTGTAGCCAAGGTATACCAAGGTAAACAATCGGGGTGTGAACCGTCCCTCCCAAGCTAGGGTGTGACATTCATTAAAATCGATTAAAATACAGGCCTAAATTAAAATATGGCATGAAGTCTCTATTTTCAGATCAATAAAGGGTTCTTATTTTTTTACTTTTAAGCTATACGTGTTATGATACTAAAATATTAAATTATTTAAAGGCAGAATTCTGACTATTAAATCAGAATTATGGGTAGGTTACTTTTTAATGAACAAAGTTCATTGAGAGTGACTTTGCGACACACAGGATGGGAACATGGACCTATTAAAGAATGGATGGAAACCACACGCTGATCTACGGAAGAGGATTAGGTCCACATGTGCATTTTTATTTGTTCAAAGTCAGGATTCTGAGGATCATTTCTGAATTCTGGATTTAATCTGCAAATTCTGATTTTAATCTCAGAATTCCGAATTAAACTCGGACCAAAAGAGAAAAATATCACAAATGTCCCTTATCCTCCTCCTTAGCTAACAATCTTTCCTCTGTCTCCTGCATTTTTTTCTTTCATTCTGCAGTCCACTTGAAGAAGTTCAGTGGAGGTGAGGTCTGGGTGACGGGCCGTTTTGCCCTGAGCGCCCCCTGGTGGCACATCACCTGCCGCACACAAGGCCCCAAGAAGAACTTGACCGTGAAGGGCTCTGCTTGGTACAAGATACGCACAGACCTGGACAAAGACGGATGGCGGTCCATTGTATCCCTGTTTCTGGTGGCGTGCAAGGTGCCACATGATTCAATCCATCGGTTCTTCCAGTGGTTGCCAGAGGAACGCCTCGTTACCATTCTGAACTTATTGGAGGTCCTCACTGAGTTTGGGGATAACTGTGACTCTGACTCTGACCTCCTGGCGGAGAACATCATTCAATACGTTTCATCCTCAGGTAGGCTTCTGGGCTAATATTGTTTGTTTGACTGTTTGAGAGAGAGAGAGAGAGAGAGAGAGAGAGAGAGAGAGAGAGAGAGAGAGAGAGAGAGAGAGAGAGAGAGAGAGAGAGAGAGAGAGAGAGAGAGAGAGAGAGAGAGAGAGAGAGAAGAGAGAGAGAGAGAGAGAGAGAGAGAGAGAGAGAGAGAGAGAGAGAGAGAGAGAGAGAGAGAGAGAGAGAGAGAGAGAGAGAGAGAGATGGGAAAAATAAATCGAACAATGCCTGCTACAGATTGCTCAAAGTGCCATGTTATCCTTAAGCATGCAATCCTTTTGAATAACTCTGTTCTGTTTCAGATGAATGCAGGAGGGTGCGGGCGTCCTCTTCCTACCCCTTGGTTATGAAATACTTACCGGTACTTTTACCGCGGCAGTTTAACGCTCTGCTTTCTCCGCTTAATGAGGCTAAAAGCAACGTGGATAGTCTATTGGCTGAACTAGAAGGCATCATTGAAAATGATGTGTGGAAGTTAGGGTTTTCTGAGGTGAGTGCCTCTCTAAATACAATTACACAACCATACGTTTCACCTGTGCATCATCTATTGTGTTCACACCATGCTGACCTTCTGAACTTTTATCTCCACCACCTCTCCTCCTCCCTTCCAAAGGTTATGCTTGAAGAACTGAAGTTGCGCTGCGAGGCCAAACTCAAAGCGTTCGAAGATTGCGGCTTGCTCAAGGAGCTGCCGCGTCTTCAGCACAACGCCCTGTTGGTGTACGATGAGGTGAAGAGGTTCTGTGCAAACTCCGGCAGCACCTACATTGAAATGGACAAACTCTGCGACAATTTGAGAATGAAATCCCATATACCTGACGAACAGGTGTGGGCTACTCTCCCGTTCCTCCGGGATCTCGGGGTGATGATGTGGGACAGGCAGAAAGTCGTGCTTCAAAAACATCACAAGTACGAATCGGGCATCGCAGATTGCTTGGGCCATCTCGTGGACGCCAAGCAGTGGACCCTTCCGATTAACGCTCAGGAGGTTTTGTACGCTCACGCCCAGAAGATTCGGATGGCGAAAGTGGAGAAAGATCCAACGATGGATCTCTCGACCCTTTCCCCCGTGAAGGTGGATCCGGACCAGCTGCTGGCAGCCCAGATGATCTGCTCCGACGCGGTGACGGTCATCAGCGGCTGTGGCGGCTGTGGCAAAACCACGGTGGTCAGCGAGCTGTTCCGGGCGGCGGTGAAGATGGGACGCTCCGTCTCGGGGGAGTCCGCCGATGCCTTCGAAGACACCGAGGACCCCTGGGAAGACCCCGGGGATCACAAGAAGGGGCCCTTCCACGGAGAGGAGTCTGGAGAGGACCCCCCAGGAGATCAGAGTGGACACTCTGTGGGGGGCCGAGAGGGACAGAGCGGGGGGTACCAAGACCCCGGACACCTGCCTGGAACGTCCGACAAGGGAGAGGAAGAGGAGGAGGAGGAGGAGGAGGAGGAGATGGAAAGGCAGGACGATAAGCTTTTGAAAGAGCAGATCCTTTTGACCGCCCCCACTGGTCGGGCAGCATCTCTGCTGACGAAGAAAACAGGCTTCCAAGCCTTCACCATGCATCAGGTAGGTTGTTTACGGGCACTCAAAGACCTCGTGAACATGCTTTCTCTCAGCCGGGGGCTAAAGTTTAATGTGCATTTCACAAGCAGATGGGAGGCAAGATTTAAAAGATCCCTCTTGAGTCTACACTAGTCTGGCTGTCTGGCTGTCGACTTTTAGACGTATGTTCCGTAAATGACAATCTCTCAATGTACTGTATATCTGCTTTGTGAACGATTGCTCAACATTTGTGGAAAGTAAAAAAAAAAAGTACTTTTTATGTTTGGAAAATCTGCATGCATACAAACAAAGTCAATGGGATAGTTGATCCATTTTCATCTGCTGTCTCAAAAAACGACGGTATCTCCTCAGGTGATTTGGAGGTTCAATAAGGCAGAAGAAAAAAAAAGACAAGAACATGTTGACGGAGATTCGAATTGGGGGTTCGAGTCGGTGCGCGTCTTGGTGCTTGATGAGGGCAGCCTTGTGCCGGTTGGTCTGCTCTACTCTGTCCTCTCCAAGCTCATCACCCACGCCAAGCTCCAGAAGTTCATCCTCTTGGGTGAGCGTCTCCGGAATCTGTGGAATCATCTTCAGACGTTTTATGTGTACATGCGTTTACGTTTTGGTGATTTAGCCCTTGTACTCAGGCTTAGAAGAGTTCAATCCTCCAACCAAAGAAGTAGTAGAGCTAAATAAACAGACAGAACAGCAAAAGTACTAAAATAAAGTTTGCTCAAAGTGAGGTAAAAGAGAGCTTCATTTTCTATTTTATATATATATAAAAAAAAAATATATATATATATATATATATATATATATATTATCACTGAATGTTAAAGACACTGAATGTTAAGGATATCACTGATGGCACTTAGATTCTAGGCCACGGAGGTATAATATTAGGAATACCATTATTCATCATACTAAATAATATCTTTGTACAGATCATTTGATCATGATAATGAAGATATTGATATACAGAATTGAATCAAATTAAATCGGCTGTTAAAAAAAATCCACATCGAAAAGGGATTGAATCTTAAATATTCTTTAGCGTCAAAATATACACTAGAAAGTTGTGCATCAACCTTATACTCATGGTATCATGATAGATAGATAGATAGATAGATAGATAGATAGATAGATAGATAGATAGATAGATAATTTATTCAAGTATCCAGTAGCTCACGAAGTCAGTCAATAGACTACGATTGACAAACAACATTATCCACTAACAGTAAAAGTCAATCAAATAAGTCAATAAAAAGTGAGCAATAGTGCACATAAAAAAATCGGCCAGCGAAATTTTTTATTTAATATTGGAGCATGATCATAGGAAAGTACAGGCAGCAAGGTTACCAAGGATACATTCAGTGAGACAATGAGTGAACACGGTTCTTATAGGGAGACGCATTGTGGGGACGGAATAACTGCAATACACCCTGGGAGAAGTGGGAGAGTCTGTAAGTCTGCAAGCATGGCTGCAAGAAGGTTAAAGGAATCTACATAACAAAGAAGTCAAGTCGATTGGCCTGGCCTTAGTATCAGACATAGTAGTGTGAATGCAAACGTGAACTTTCTTAACCTCTCTCAGTTAGAGAGAGGAAGGGATGTATCTTAAGACACAGGGAGAATGTATACAGTTCATTTTAATGTCAATAGTAATTATATAAACCAGGTTAATATAATTGTATATTATAGTTATGATTGATATTTCCACGACAATTACACAATCGCACATTGTGTGTGTGTGTGTGGGTGTGGGTGTGTGTGTGTGGTGGGTGGGTTGTGGTGAGAGAGAGGGAGGGAGAGGGTCACGACCAAAAGGGGTACAGAAAGCTGTGCCGGACGTGGAGTAGAACCTGTCTGTCTGTCTGTCTGTCTGTCTGTCTGTCTGTCTGTCTGTCTGCCTGTCTGTCTGTCTGTCTGTCTGTGTCTCTCCAAAGGCGATGTGAAACAGCTGCCCAGCATCCAGCCAGGGAGTGCCCTGGAGGACCTCTACTCCAGCCTGAAGTCGGTCCAATACACCGTAGAGATGAGGAACAACCACCGCTCCGAGTCCGAGCTCATCGTCCAAAACGCTAAGCGGTGAGGGGCTGAGAACCGGGTTTGATAAAGAAGTGCGCTCATATTATCCTAAACCCTCACTTCATCGAGCGAAGAGTAAAAGCTAACTAATGGCTCCACGTCGACGGGAGAGGGTTTACGGAGCCATGTCGTCCTCGCGGGCCCTCCTTGCGTCCACCGCAAGGGCCGGACGTGCGCCTCACAAAAAATTGTAGCCTTGCGTCGAGGCGACGCAGCAGCAAGGCCTGTGATTGGACCGCTCACTAAAACCCGACGCAGGACCAGAACAGGTCCACGACTGCGTTGAAGCGTCTGCGCGGTCGTTGCGTTGCGTCGACGTGGAACCGTAACTGAGCGTTAAGGCATCCATGTCCTAACACCCACGTATTCTTTCATGTCCCCCCCTGCTATGCGTTTCTTCTCAAGATTTCTTCCTTGCTAATTTCAAGGGAGTTTTTTCTTGCCCGTGCGGGGGTTTGGGTAAAGGGGGGTGTCATAAATATTGGCCTGTTAAGCCCTTTGAGACTGTAATGGTGATTAAGGGCTATACAAATAAAATTGAATTGAATTGAATTGAATGTCCTGTACTTGGCGTTGTGTAGCATCTTATCCTAGCTATCCTGGTTGTATACAGAGAATGGGTTAGTGATGGTTAGTGCTTGGTACTTGGTTCTATTAACATCCTTTCTGTACCCACAGAGATATATTGTTGTTTCTCTTTCTTCTGACAAATTTACTTATTGTAAGTCGATTTGGATAAAAGCGTCTGCTAAACACCCTAAATGTAATGTCCTATATCTCCAAAACAGAGACTGTTTTGGAGAACCGTGTCTGCTAATCTGATGTACCCGCTAGTAAGCTGCAGAAAAACAAAGTCCATGTTTTCTCGCCCTCCGTCTTCAGAATTGCCGCCATAGGGATGGGTCAGAGCTCTGAGCAGTTGGAGTTTGACCACGTCGTGAGCCTTCCCGTGCTGTTCAACATACCCCGCGACAAAAAGTTCATCCACATCTGTCTCCCTGCCAGCAAGGGCGATGACGGTAAGTCCAAAGTTTATTTATTCATAGGTACCTGTCATACGTAAAAAGCCGTGCCATTGCATCTACGGTAGTCAATACTAGATATTGTCAAAGTAGATCAACATGGGAGAAGGTGGATCTGTTTTTTTGTTTTCAGATCTGCAAAAGGCTGTCAAATGGCTGATAGGCTCAGCACCTGGGCTGGATGATGATTCAAAATCTCAATTCATTGCATTCAGAAGGTAAAGTAGTTTGACATTTATCTACCGAGCTGTGAATACAGCTTCTGAGAAAAGAAGCGGTATTCTAGAACACCCTGGTCCAGTCTTCTAATAACCAACAAATAATTGCTTCTCTTTTTAGGGCGGATGTTGACTTGATCAATGAACTCTGTTGTACCCACTATAATGAGCACACAACCAAGTAAGTGTTAACCATTCTGTAGAATACAAACGTGGCTGACTTTCATGAACACCATTTCCCACAATTGTTTTTTTTTTTCTCCCTCATGCATTTCGAATAGAGACCATAAGGGCAAGCTTCAGTTTCAGCCTGGAGACAAAGTCTGTGTCACCAAGAATGCCCTTATTGATCAGGAGGGCGCTGACGCCAAAAGAAATGCTAAAGATAAGGATGGTAAAAAACCGGAGGGCATCCGACTCTGCAACGGAGAGATATTCTTCATCACTAAGGTCAGTGACCAGTCGACAAAAGTGAACCCTTACCCGCAGTACAAAGTGCGTGTGCGTGTGTGTTGTGTGTTGTATTTGTTATTGTGTGAGTGCTTGTGTCTCTCCCTCAAAAGACACTTTTTTTTTTTCCCCACCTCCCATTTAGATTCAAGGCATTTAGCAGGCGCTTTTATCCAAAGCGACTTAAAATAAATACATTTGTCATAAGAAGTGCAACAATATATCTCTGTCGGTACAGTAAAGAGTACAAGTACAAGTGCAAGTACTAACAATCGCTAGGCTAACCCATTCCCCGTGTGCAGCAATGCTAGCAGCTACTGCAGATGCTACACAGTTGAGTACTATGAATAAATGCAATGGCGATAAAGTGCGTACAATAAGTACCAGGACGTGCAACATACAATGGTGGCCGGAAGGGGCTGGGTGGCTATGCAGGGTCGAGGTGAACTCTGAACAGGTGAGTTTTGATTATTTTGCGGAAGCTGGTGAGCGACTCTGCGATCCTGACATCGGCAGGAAGCTCGTTCCACCACTGAGGTCCCAAAACAGAGAAAAGTTGTAGATCGGCGGGATCGACCTTGTAAAGTGGCTGTGTCTGTCTGTCTGTCTGTCTGTCTGTCTGTCTGTCTGTCTGTCTGTCTGTCTGTCTGTCTGTCTGTCTGTCTGTCTGTCTGTCTGTCTGTCTGTCTGTCTGTCTGTCTGTCTGTCTGTCTGTCTGCCTGCCTGCCTGCCTGTCTGTCAACCTAGAGAGCGTGTAGGCGGCTTGTGATTGGCTTGATTTGAATAACGCTAACCCAATAGGAATCAGTGGGTTCCATCTTTTTGCATGTCCACAGGTAATGAGTTGGAGGTAACTAGTAGCTCTTGTCATGTGTTTTGATATTCTGTGCTTTGTGATTAATTCAAGAGATAAATAACGGGAGTGACTCTAACAGGCTTTTCCCTCCCTCTCTCCGTTCGTTGTCCCCCCCCCCCCCAGGACCACACAGAGGAGGACCACCATGGCCGAAAGAAGCGCTCGCTGACCCTCGACGAGCAGCCGGGTCGCATCGTCAAGGCCCAGTACCGGTCTCTGCGGCAGAGCTGCAAGCTGCGCCACGCCTGGGCGAGGACCATCCACACCTTCCAGGTGCGTGTGTCCCTCACCTTTATCCAAAGGGCCCTACATTAGGCACCTTAGTCAGAAGAAAAGAGACACAACACTCTATCTCTGTGGGTACAGTGAGGATGTTCGTAGGACCAAGTGACAAGCACTGACCATCACTAGGTTAACCCATTCCCCGTACACAACAAAGATAGATAGGGTAAGATGCAACACAAAGTACTATTTCAATGTGCAAGGACGTTCACCATACAATCAGTGCGTAAGAGGCAGTTCCTCCAGAAAAAACGCGATTATGCGATCGCATAATTCAACGCATAATCAGCCAAAGTCTGCATATTCATGCGGGAGCTGCATTTTTTTTCAAATATGCCGCACTTTCACCTCATAAATTTGCAGATTCCCGCTCAAAATATGCGGGGCTTGCATGATTTCATAATCCCCGCTTTTTCGTCGCAAAAAAAGTTAGCACGAAGCACGAAAACTTAGCACGAAGTTGAAAAATGTTGCGTTTACTTCACACAAGAGCAGCCATTTCCCCCTGTTGCCATGGGAACGTTACGAAGTGACGTAATTGCGCGACGTGGAACGTCATCGAAAAGCTGCATTTTTTTTTCGCAAGTTCCCGCAATTTCATCGCATAAAATTGCATAAATATGCCGCATATTTCATCACATTTTTTTAACAAAACGTGCCGCATAATCAAGGCTTTTTGGCCGCAACAAGCATTTTTCTGGAGGGGCTGAAGAGGGGTGTGTGGAGGGGGGGGGGGGGGGCAGTAAGGGGGGGTAGGCTTTACAGAGTCTCTGCAGGTGAACGCTGAACAAGTGAGTCTTGAGTCTTTAGCAGCAGTCCAGCAAAGGAGGCAGCGTAAACACTCGGCAGGTTGGTCAGTGAGCTCTGCTTCACCCCCAGGGTTCCGAGACCGAAACGGTCGTGTACGTGGTGGGCACGGGCGGCTACCAGAACTGGAGGACCGTGTACACGGCCGTCACCAGGGGCCAGAAGCGTGTCTACGTGGTCTCCACCGAAGAGGGGCTCCAGGGGGCCCTCAAGCGGAAGCCCGACCCCCGGCTCACGCGCCTCGCGGGCCTGGTCAAGGAGAAGGTGGTGCAGTTGGTTCAGGAGTCCCCCCGACTCCAGCGCGACCAGCGCGGATCGCCGAGGTTCCCGCCCCAGAGGGCCACGCCCCAGAGGGCCACGCCCCAGAGGGCCGCGCCCCAGAGTTCCAGTCCCCTGGTCCCGCCACGGCAGACTCAGACCAACGCGGCCATTAAGCGCCTGTGGGGGCCAGGAAGTCCGGTCGAGGCCCCAGCTAGCCCGCCCGTGAAGGAGGCCGTTGACGTCCAACCGGGAACTGCCCGCATCGGGGCAGCAGCAGCAGACAAGACGGTGTTAGATTTCTTTTCTGCTCCCAGAAAGAAAACAAAGGTGAGTGGTGTTTCCCTCAGGTGTGAGATGCACTTGAGGATAAACCGGAGGCTGCAGATTGTGGTGGCATAGTATTCCCTGCTGTTACACCGCTAGTTTATGTTTGTTTACAAGGCGAGCTCACTTAAGTTTATATTGCAATAGATGCATTTCTGGCAAGAGTAATGGCGTTCCTCCGTCTTTAGGCTGTTCGGTCGGCCCGTTCATCTGGAAGCTAGGTGCTTGGTGACAAGACTTGGTGACACATTGATGGAGAGAAACTTCTTTTTGGGACACGTCGGCCAGTGGAATACTTGATTTAATATTAGAGCATGATCATGGGAAAGAACAGGCAGCAAAGTTACCAAGGATACATTCAGTGAGTCAATGAGTGAACACGGTTCTTATAGGGAGACGCATTGTGGGTAAGGAGACACACAGGGAAGTGGGAAGTGGAGAGTGTAGGATGGAAGAGGGAGAGGCCAAGTTAACTGCAATACACCCTGGGAGAAGTGGGAAAGTCTGCACGTCTGCAAGCATGGCTGCAAGAAGGTTAAAGGAATCTACATAACAAAGAAGTCAGTCGGTTGGCCTGCCCTTAGTATCAGACATAGTAGTGTGAATGCAAACGTGAACTTTCTTAACGTCTCTCAGTTAGAGAGAGGAAGGAATGTATCTTAAGACACAGGGAGAATGTTCCTTTTAATGAATTTTAGTGAATAGTGAATAGTAATTATATAAACAAGGTTAATATATTTTGTATTTGATATATTATAGTTCTGATTGATATTTCCACGACACGTATACATTTGACATTCCTAATTGGATGGACTACTGGTCCTGGATGTAAATGTTCATTTCAAGCTGTTGTTTATCACTTGTTTTCAGTATCCCGATTCAGCGATGGACTGCAACAAGCTCCAGCCACCCTCCCATGGCAGCCCAACGCAAGACCCGTCGACGCCCAAAAGAACCCCAGTCACCCAAGTGACAAACCACCACTGCCCCCTCAAACGTTGCCCAGCTTGTTTGGGGGGGGAGATGACGTCAACGTTTGCGTATCTGTCGTCCACTCGAATCCTAACACAAAAACGCGTGTGGATGTTTTTCTCTTTTTGTTTTTTTCCCCCCCTGTTGTTCTTAAAGGAATTAATCAACGGAGTCAATGTGGGGTCTTGATTGGCATCTAATGGCCCTTGTTTTGTCAGTCCAACATCAGATCCCCCGCAGACCAACAAGCCGGGGTCCACTGTCACCTAGGAGTCACACCCCGCCCAAACTAGAGAGGCTGTGGGCGGCTTGCGATTGGCTTGATTTAAATAACGGTAACCCAATAGGAATCAGTGGGTTACATATTTTTGTTTGTGAACAGGACAGTTGGAAATAACTGATGTACTGTGTTTCGTTATGGAGAGAAGAGTGGTGGTGGAACACAGTACTGACACACTTTTTCTTTCTTTTAACACTGAGCAAGCCAGGTGTTAAAAAGAGCAACATAATCCAAACTTATTCCCAATCCTTAAGATTGTGCATCATTGTCTATTGAAACTGCAAATCCGAGAATTGGATTGTGTCTCAAGTGTAAACTAATCACATTACTATGTTCATTATTGTGTTTCTTTTTTTAACCATTTGTAGGGATTATTTTCAGTTGAGTTGGTGAATCATTTCCAAATCTAACTTGTAAGACTATGTAAGATGGTACTTTTTTATCTTTATTAATTCAATTTTAAAACCGAATAAGGATTCAATTCTTTTTATGCTGGATCATGTGCTTCATGCTTTTCAAAGTGCCGTGGAGATGGGGACATAAGGGTTTATAATACTATAGACAAACGGGAATGTGCAATTTGATATACTTATACATCAAATTAAAGAAATGGGAGGCTACTGTATGAAGCAATCTAATTTATTTGTCGACGGAGTCGGCTTAGGTAGGGCAGTTGTCGGGCAGTTGTCTTGTCACCGAAAGGTTGCTAGTTTGATCCCCAGCTCCTCCTAGCTGAGTGTTGATGTGTCCCTGAGCGAGACACTTAACCCTAACTGCTCCTGTCGAGCTGGCTGTCTGTGTATTAACTGATGTAAGTCGCTTTGGATAAAAGCGTCTGCTAAATGCCCTGATTGTAATTGTAAAAATCTAATATGGACTGACTGGAAGGTACTGCAGATGAAAAATAAACCAAAAAATGAACTTTGTCAAACGCTTCTTAATGTGCAACCAATAAGATACAAACACACGGTCTCTCTCAACTTGAGGATTCCCCTCTTTGTTGCTACCACCAAGTCTGGTTTTAATAGTAGTTGGAGACCAACACAAATTCTGAAGTTGTATTCTTATTTTAAGGTCTTTGCGTTGCTAGAATCATTTTCAAAGTGATGAGCAAATTATTTAAGTGTGTTTATTGATGAGTGCACATAATTGATCATTTCTATAGCATACAACTCTTCCAGATGTATTTAGATTGTCTGAACATTGTGGCCTTCTGACCATGCTCAACGGTATAAAACGGGTTCTTCCCTTTCTGCAATCAGGTTTGGCAAGACACCAGTGCGCATGTGCAGAATATTGTGAATTCAAATGTTCATTCATGTGGACTTTGTAGTTTGTAATATAAATTGATTTGAAACATAGAGTCCATTCCGCTATGCATACATGTATTGAAAATCTGTTTGCCTGTTCTTGCAGTTTTTTTAAAAACAGCTCAACAAGTGTCGCTGCGTTGATTGGTCGCGTGAACTCTGAACTCTGGTGAGCCGACACCGTTCCGGTCCGTCCGTTCCTGAATCACAGGTCCATATGGTGTTCATGTTGATCGTGTTGGTGCTGCTGGGCCTTCTCCTGGATCAGATCCACAAACTCGTGCTTCTCCAGGCAGCCGCGGCACTCCTCTCCCCAGGACGACAGCACTCTCTTCAGCTCGGCCACGCGGAGCGACAGCAGCCCCGCGCTGCTCAGGTCCCACAGCTGCTGCTCTGCAGACGGACCGAGAGAGAGAGACAGTATTAAAGTGGACTAGCGACGGGTCATGGGTACACTGAAAAAAATGATTTTATGGTGTAGTAATATTAATTCGGTTAACTGTCGCAATTTTTATTTTGTAATTATAAGTATCAGTGAGAACTTGAATTATTCAAAAAACTATATATGTCATTCATGTAGTATATAAACTGTGTGGGAAGAGTAAGTCGGCTGAGACCGGGAGGAGATCCCATGGGTGGGGGGGAGACGTTTACATTTAGGGCGTTTAGCAGACGCTCGTATCCAAATCCACTTGCAATAAGTAGGCTACATTAGTCAGAAAGAGAAACAATATATATCACTTCCATAAACCCAACCTCTACTGAAGGCATGGAAAAACTCCCTATTAAAATAAAGAGGGAAGAACTTAAGAAAAGGACAAATACAATAAAACATTATGTAAGAAAAAATCCATGCACCGACTGAAGGATAGTCTTGCTCAACATTTCCAAGAATGCCTTGCTCTAAGTTGCGGTGGCTTGCTTCGCTTCCGAAAGGAAATTACCATATTTCAGTTCACATATCTGTTTGTCGGTGCTGCCGAGCCGCTGGCAGATCTTCTCCACCGGCACGTGGGAGGACAGAGGCCGGGCAACGGACGCCGTGACGCGGGTCGCTGCATCGCTGCTGGCCCCCAGGTAATAGCACTACTGGGACGACACACACGAACAAAAAACGACGTGTTTTGAGGCTTTAAGATACAGGCACTGTCGTTTTAAGGACCAGTCATTCAAATCATATTGGCCTATTTGGCTCTACGATGCAAATATTTGAGTCGTAGTTTTTTTTGCAAAATCCACAGAGAATAAAACTGAGCTGAACTGCAAAAACTATTTTTTTGTGGGTTACTCTCTTATCTAAATTCACGTTTGGAATATCTTCCTATTAGTCAAATCCAGAGGTGTCAAGTAACTAAGTACAAATACTTGTTACCTTACTTAAGTAGAAATTTTGGGTATCTGTACTTTACTAGAGTAAATATTTTTCAGGCTACTTTTTACTTCTACTCCTTACATTTTCACACACTTATCTGTACATCTACTCCTTACTATTTAAAAATGACCTTGTTACTCCTATTTCGGCTTGCGCCATCGGATAGAGTGAATTTGATTGTGGTTGGATAAGAAAAGAAACATATATACCATTCTGACACCCTATTGGTTTATAAGCGATCCATCGTGCCTGCACATGACCAGGGCCAGTCTACATTTTCTGACATGACATAAATCGCGCCACATTCCAGCTAGGAAATAGCAGACTTATGTATGACTTTTTGCACCTACTTACAGGGAACTATTCATCATATCTTCCACTCCATGAAACACAATGCTCCGTAGTACACATATATGGTTCTTTAATGTATTTGCATTGTACTAATATGCGTTCATTTTCAATGGGCATAAATGTGTCTGAAACAGGTGCATCCCAATTTTTTCTACATTAACATTATAGTCATTAAATGGCCTTTAGAAAAAAATAATGGGGGGAATTTGGGCAGTGCCATAGCAGTGTGATTGTGTTGTGTCACCACATTCACCGGATGGGATAAATGCAGAGACCGAATTCCTTGTATGTGTGCGCATACATGGCCAAAAAGCTGATTCTAATTCTAATTCTATAGGCCCTGTGGCGGGGCCTAAGTTTTTGTCCTTAATGTTATTTTTTTCCCCCTTACATTACTTTTACTTTAATACTTTAAGTAGTTTTGAAACCAGTACTTTTATACTTATACTTAAGTAAAAAGCTTGAGTCGATACTTCAACTTCTACAGAAGTCTTTTTATACCCTAGTATCTATACTTCTACTTAAGTAACGACTGTGAATATTTTTGACGCCTCTGGTCAAATCCTGTGCCACGCATGTCGGCGCTAAGGTGGGGGCATTTGGGGGCCGGGCCCCCCCTAGCGGTCATCAATGCCCCTCCTACCACAGGTCATGGCGTGGCCAAAAAAAATCCCTTTTAATATTAAATGTGCAAACTGTAACTTAAATAAAATAAAATAAATGAACAGAAATAAACTGTTGAGAGGTGAATCAATTATTTCTGACCTATCAGAGTGAACTGCATTTATTTGCGTTTAGCCTCATCGACCGAGCTCCGCCTTCGTGTGTGTGGCTGCGTAAACTGTGTGCATATAGGGCTACCACCACATAGCCTCGACAACAGCAAGAACAACATATTGTTGCTAAAAAAAATAATAATATAATAATATAAAGAAAAATGCGTTTTTGATAGCGTTTCTGCTGTGACTCTGAGGTCACCACTGAGTTAAAATACGGCTGTGCCCCCCCCTGGTGACCCATGCCCCCCCAGTAGATCTGCTCTGGCGCCGACTCTGGTGCCACATGCAATATGAAACTCAAAACATACAGATCTACCCCGACGACTCAGATAACCACGGTGGCCTGATCAGAATTTCACAGAACCAGGGGCTGCCCCGGATCCTCCCCAGATGAGGGGCACATTATGTCGTGCGTCTGCTGTGTCTTTTCTTACCAGTCTGGACTCTTTTCCCTGGACCTCAGCGCACGCACTCACTAGCTCTTCTTCCACCAACGTAGGACTGAGGTCTTGGTGCGTGGACACCAGGGAGCCGTATACTCGTTGCAGAAACCCCACACACACTAGAGAAAGTATTGTTATTGCTTATAATAAGGTCACACGGTAGTATGGTAACGATTGCTTTTTTCTTTGGACAATTGCAATCCTATGTTTTATGAGGTGTTCACTACGCCTGACATTTAGTTCCAGCTTGTGCACAATAACCTATAAATAACTTTATTCACGCACATGCTTTTGAGTGGCTAACCTTCACAGCCGCCTGCCGGGGAAACTGAAACAGCTCTTAGCAAAAGCACAAAGGCGAGACAGAACATCATCTCTCTATATATAATAAGTACAACTACAGTCCAAACAACCAATAAACCCCGAGCAATTCACGGTAGCGTTTGGGGAGCGCACCACAACTTGCCGAGGAAGCGTCTCCAATTCTATTTATAACACGATGAGCGCTTTTACACGCGACCAGGAATAGAATCCAATTGGACGGAGCCACTGAGCGTCCTGAGGCATCTGATTGGCGGAGGCGACCCCGCCGCTCTCTGATTGGACCAACTACCCGGAAGCAAGAACCGGCTACCACATAGCACACCGCCATCGCCGGAAAATCTCTAAGCATGGCTGCCATTGGAGTCCACTTTGGTTACACATGTGCTTGCGTGGCGATATTTAAGGTTTGGGAATATTTTAAAAGTTGTGAAAAGTGTTCGTTGGCTGTGTTTTAACTACTAATCCCGCGTCTGGTGTTCGGAAACCGAGCGCACATGTCGGTATTGTGGGGCTAGCTAGTCGTGCCTCACCACCTCAGCTGTTAGCTAGCTCGACTGTAGTTCTTCTGCACTGTAGAGTCTGTGTGATCAGGACACATGAGGCTGTGGGCCAAGCCACCAACCTCTTAAACGCACCCTTTTCTTCTCCTCTTCTTTGATTGTTCTTCTCTTTTAGGATGGCCGAGCGGATGTGATCGCCAATGATGCCGGCGACAGAGTCACCCCCTCTGTGGTGGCGTACCGGGAAACAGAGCAGGTACAACCCCGACCCCTACCTCCACATGGATTCAATGTGTTTCTTTGTAAAAAACGTGAAATCAGTCAGTTTAATGATCCCTCCCTTCCATAGATTGTAGGCATTGCAGCAAAGCAAGGGAGGGTCCGCAATGCCACCAACACTGTGGTCAAAGTCAAACAGTTGTTGGGCAGAACGTGAGTACATGTATTGTTTGGAAGATTATCCGTTTCTCTCCTCACCACACATCCTACCTTAGCCACGCACACACACATCCTAGCTAACTACCTACCCATCACACCTAGCTACACATTCATCCTACCTACCTACCAACACACATCCATACAGTCCTGCTCGCACCGTTTGGACAATAAAACCTATAAACTTGGAATTCTGACTGACACCCCCATTGGTCTCAAGCCAGCACTTGGACATTCCCAAAACCTCCTCTTCATATATATTCAATTGATGTTTGCTCTACATACATAGGTCTATGTTCCATCAACCCTTAATTTGATATCCCATTTCCCCTGTGGTGTCTTCTCCGCATTGACAGCTCGGCAGACCCTGAGGCAAACGCCCATAAAGCAGAGAGTAAATGTCCTGTGAGTACCTCTCAGTGTCTCTCTCTGTGTCTCTCTCTCTCTCTCTCTGTCTGTCTCTCTCTGTGTCTCTCTCTGTGTCTCTCTGTCTCTGTGTGTCTCTCTCTGTCTCTCTCTGTCTCTCTGTGTCTGTCTCTCTGTCTCTCTCTCTCTCTCTCATATCTACCGTCATACATCATGATCATCATTGCGTGACCCTGAAGCTAACCAAAGCGTTGTGGTCCCAGGTGGTGAGCAAGGGGGAGAAGCTGTACTACGAGATCACCGCCGGAGAACAGACCAAACTGGTCACCCCCGACGCCGTCGCCAAGCTGGTCCTCGAGAAGATGAGAGGTAAAAAAAATAAAGAACGTTTCCTCACGAACGTGTGCTGCTGTTTCCTCTGGGTTCTCTGTGCCGTTGCCTGAGGTGGAAGCTTACGATTGACCGCGTGCCCCCCCCCCCCCCAACAGAAACGGCTCAGGCGGCACTGGGCTCTGACGTCACAGACGCCGTCATCACGGTGCCCTTTGAGTTCTCCCAGGCCCAGAAGACCGCCTTAAGGTATGTCAAGTCTCTAGCGTTGTAGGGCTCCCAGGGAAAGGGTTCAAGTCCTGATCCCCCCAATGTACACTGCCCCCCCTGGAGGTCTCCTTGAGCAGGAGACCCTAACCCCTCACCAGCTCCTTAATGACCCGTATCTGAAGTCTCTGTCCCTTGCTTTGTATCTTACGAGTTTGCTCAATGACGACGGTAGTCGGTGTGTGATCAGTGTGTGTTTCCTTCGCGTCTTGCAGGGAGGCGGCGGAGGCAGCAGGCTTCAACGTGCTGAGGTTGATCCATGAACCTTCTGCTGCCCTGTTGGCGTACAACATCGGGCAGGAGTTCCCCTCAGGGAAGAGGTAGGCCTTCCCCCCCCACACGGTGTTCACCGCAGCCCAGCCGAGTGATCGTTACACATGCACTTGTGGAGAAGATGTTACTTATTAATCCCAGTTGGGATATGTGAGTGTCGGAGCATAAGTAGAGAACGGTTATAATAATTGCACCTACACAAAAATTTACGAATTTGCGATAATAAAATGAATAGCACAGTAAGTAGTAGGTAGGCTCGTACTCGTACGGTAAATGTACTCTGCCTACAGAGTCTCTGTAGGCAGCCTGTACTACGAGATCGTACACAGAAACAAACGGTACTACCAACCACTCAAAACCCAAATAAATAGTTTGGGTTTTGCGCTGCGTTCCTGATAGTTTTTACTGGATGCATGAAACACGGAACGGAGGGGGGAGCCGGCTCTGTTTGTTTGGCATCTCGCTTCAAATACCAACAGAAGTGACGTCACCCAACATCGCTGATAAGACCTTTAAGGCTGAGCGATTAATCAAATTCAAAACGACATCGCATTATAATAGAACGAGATTTGCAAATCGCAAAGGCTGCGATTAACTCGAGGCTGTTACTGACTGGAGATCAGTAAGATTTGTATTTATTTTTCGTTTAGAATTCAATAGCTAATAAATAAAGATTATCAACTATTGTTAATAAAGATGTTAGAATCATTCATCTCAACACATTAATTAAGGCTTCCAATGTAGGGTTGGTCATACTATTGAATTATTCAGCTTGTTTAGTGAATAATACAGAACATACAGACCTTTAAGAAGACGCACTTCTTACTACTAAATCGCAATTTTGATCGAAATAATCTCAATTAGATTACAGGCAAAAGGAGCCCAGTTGGATTAGTGATGTCTTGGATTAGCTAGTTTTGGCATGTTTTAGGTTCAGTCGTGTGTTAGCTTCATTCCTCCGTCATGTTTACCAACGGGCCCCATTGTCCCCGTCCCCCCAGCCACGTGCTGGTCTACAAGCTGGGCGGGACGTCCCTGAGCGTGACGGCGCTGCAGGTGAACGGCGGGATGTTCCGGGTGCTGGACACGCTGACGGACCACAGCGTGGGCGGGGAGAGCTACACCGACGCCCTGGCCCTGCACCTGGCCGCCGAGTTCAAACGGTGAGCAGGGAGCCCGCCGTGTGTGGGGGGACGACGACGACGACGACTCGATCAAGACCCGTCACTTGGTGTTGGAGATGAGGGTAGTGGTCTTTAGTTCGCTGGTTGGACCATCAGATTGTAAACAAACGTCTTTTGAGGAGATGTGGAATGAATCGTTAGTTGGGACTTTTTGGTGTAAGCGTCATGTGACCTCGCGGTCGGAGGCCGGATCTGATCCACGAGGAAATATATTATCGTGTGTGACGAATCGAAGCTATCTGAAACCACATTTAAACCCACTCCCCTAAACCCCAACAAAGGGGGCCGGTGTTTCAGAAAGCATTGTCTGGGCGGTTGGATTCTAGTTGGCGGTCTACCTGTGGGCAATCGTTGAGCAAGAGAAGCCCCAACCACCCAATGACTGGCATCCAAAAACAAACTTCCCAAAAGGGTTTCCTTCGGTTGTAAGTCTGTTCCAGTGTCGGTGCTTAGGGCTGAGAGTTTTCCCATGTCTTCAGTAGAGCTTGGGCTTATGGGAGTGTTGTATTAAAGCCCTTTGAGACTAACGGTTATTAAGGACGATGCAAATACAATTGACTTGACCATGGCAGCCAGTGGGCTTTGAAAAAGCGACATTGCGTCAAACCGTTAGCCAGCCCAGTCTGCTTCACTGTAACCGCCGGCGGTGGGTGTGTACTCAGTGGTTGCGCTCGGCTCCCAGGTCCTTCAAGCAGGACATCAGCACCAACGCGCGGGCCATGATGAAGCTGACCAACGGAGCGGACCACGCCAAGCACTCCCTCTCCTCCCTGACCTCGGCCAACTGCTTCGTGGACTCCCTCCATGACGGCATGGACTTTGACTGCAACATCTCCAGGTGACGCCCCCAGCCCCCCCAGTGCGCCTCCTTCATGTAGTTTGGTTTATGTTTGTTTTTCCTTTTTCCTTATTCATGCCTCGTTCGTCTCTAAGGCCCAATCCCATTTCTACCCCTTACCCCTTCCCCTTACCCCTTCAAAACAAGGGGAAGGGGGAAGGGGAAGGGGTAGAAATGGGATTGGGCCTAACTATTATGCTTTTTTGTTAAAATCAACAGAAAAAATTACATCTTTAACATGACCATCTTTACCATTTCAACTGTAATATCGCTCACTTGAACCCATTGCCCGAGCATCAATCAAAAATGTGTTGGAGGAGAAAGAGCCGTGTTTATGCAGACTCCCCTTGAGACCCAGCCTAAACGGGGGGGTCCTCCCGACCAACGCGTGTCTTGTGTCCACAGAGCTCGCTTTGAGCAGCTCTGCTCGTCCCTGCTCAGCAAGAGCATCCAACCAATCAAAACCCTGCTGGAGACGGTGGGGCTCTCGGCCCGGGACTTCAGCCAGGTACAGTGGGCGGCGCGTGTGATGCTACACCCTTGAGGCCATTTCAGTGTGTAGTGCCCTCTAACACACCTCACGTGCGTGTAGGGTCCTTTAACGCACCCAACGTGTGTATGCGTGTGTAGAGCCCTTTCGGCTTAGCTCAGGAGGTAGAGCATGTTGACCTGTTACCGGAAGGTTGCTAGTTCGATCCCCGGCTCCTCCTAGCTGAGTGTGGAGGTGTCCCTGAGCGAGACGCCTCACCCTGACGGCTCCTGACGAGCTGGCTGTCGCCCTGCGTGGCTGACACCGCCGTCGGTGTGTGAAAGTGTTGCCGACTGGTTGTAAATCGCTTTGGATTAGAGCCTCAGCGAAATACCCTAAATGTAAATGTGTGTAGATCCCTTAAACGTAGCCAACATGTGTATGCATGCGTAGTGCCCTTTAATGTGTCTGACGTTGAAGTGACGTCTAACCGCGGTTGCGGGCGTTGACCACCAGGTGGTGCTGTGCGGCGGCTCGGCCAGGATCCCGCGCCTCCAGAAGATGATCCAGGACCTGTTCCCCGACGTGGAGCAGCTGTGCTCCACCCCCCCGGACGAGGTCATCGCCATGGGCGCCGCCCTGGAGGCGGGGCTTCTGGCGGGCAAGGACGGCCCCTGCCCGGACGACGAGTCGGTCGCCGTGGAAGTGTGCTCTGCCGACATCCTGGTCAAGGTACGACATTCGGGGCAGCGTGCCTGTAGCTAGCGTGCCTGTAGCTAGCGTGCCTGTAGCTAGCGTGCCTGTAGCTAGCGTGCCTGTAGCTAGCGTGCCTGTAGCTAGCGTGCCTGTAGCTAGCGTGCCTGTAGCTAGCGTGCCTGTAGCTAGCGTCGCCTGTAGGGCAGTGTTGAGAACTACAGGCCTGCCTCCATCTGCCTCCCCATATTATACCACCAGGTGTGAGATGTGATTAGCCGTTACAAAAGCCGTTTTGAAAATCGGCCTCTTCCTGTGTTTTGGTGACATCACAAGTGGCCGTGTTCACCTAGGTGGACGCGTCCACTTGTGATGTCAGAAGAGGCCGATTTTCAAAACGGTCCAATATCATGCCACTTGGTGGCATGATATTGGACCGTTTAGGATGCTTCACAGTAGAGCTTCAATATTCCTGCCCACTACATAGTTTTATCGGTATCGCTGGAGAGATATATGACAGTCTTAAGTCGTACATTGTATACACTTCTTCTAATTTATTATCCGTGCAAAGGAGAAGGCTTTAATAAACGCTTCTGTGCAAAATGACGCTCCACTGGGAACGCAAAATGCATTTTTGTGCTAAAAGGAATAATATTAAGTGGTAGCACGCAACACTGCACGCTGCCAAAGGCTGCGGCTAGTCTTAACGCCAGCCAACTCACGCAGACTCTGTTTCGTGTCCTCCGATTGGCCCGGTGTCGCGCGGCAACAGGAGCAGGACGAATCAGGCGCGGAGGTGTTCAACGTGCTGCTGCCGTCGGGCACGCCCCTCCCGGCGCGGCGCGTCCACACCCTGCAGGGCCCCGGCGCGCTGGCCTCCCTCTGCGTGGAGCTCTACCAGCGGGTGGCGCTGCAGCCCCAGACCCTGGCCCGGGTAGGTTCACCGTAGACCAGCATGCAGTGCGGCGGCTCGGTTATGGAAAAGTTTGAACACGTGATGTATTTATTCAGCGTGTGTCTCTCATAAACACTTTGTAACTGAGAACTTGGAAATTTCACCTTTTTAAATAAGTACACAAAATGGTCCGAAAGAAAATGTTCAAATCTAAAATAATTTAAAGATTTTGTGATCGTTTGACGCTAACATCTAAATTGAATTTCGGTTAATCGCCCAGCCCTAACATATAGCCTTGGGTAGCAATGTGTTAATGAATTCATATAAATGTGGTATAGATATGTTGAAGCAAAGACTTGGTCCGGGGGGGAAGGTTTAGACCGGGATGCTGAATGAGCCGGCATAGAGACGGTTATGTTCTTGAGATGATCGCCACGTTTGATCGTTCTGCGTGTGACATGATGGAAGGAAGTAGTATTTGCATTATTATTAGTAGGTAGATGGGATCGTTATTTATCCCTCGGGAAGGTTCACCTCAAGAAAAGTAACTTCCAGCAGCAGCAGACGCCATGTTACAAATAGAATAAGCGTTAATACAAGTATAAATTTACAAAATTCAAAATGCTAAAAACATCTATGCAGGGAAAAGAAGAATACTATACAAGCCAATATTTACATGAGGGAGTGATTAAACAGTGCATAAAAAACTATCGGTAAGTTCTCTTGCACTGTTTTTGTGCAGTGTTTAAGCACTCCCTCATGTATGTATAATCGTAGTATGACCCCAAAGTAGTTTTACTTCCAGGTTGTTTTTTTCAGTTTAACTTCGGAAATTCATCAGCTAGTCGGAAGGATACTGAACTAGATGTCAAACTTTTATCTGCAGCTATAGAGGAGCAACATCGCCCCGTGGAGAGCGATGGGCCGAGAGCAGGGTGTTTGACGGGGGTTTCGTTGGCCGAGTCCTACCCAATGTTGGGAATGAATGTTTATAGAGCGGTGATGACCAGCTGGTGCCCTGATTACCGCCTGCGCCCTAACTGGTGCCTTCCCTGCAGATCGTCCTCAGAGACCTGGAGCCCAAGGAGGAGAACCACGACATCGACACGGTGTTGACCATGAAGAGGTACTTCGTTTTAAAATGTGTCGTAATGCTATTTATTCTCTGCATGTATTTGAGGAGACACAACAACAAACAACTTTCCTTTATGGGATGGCACTCAAAACTTTTTAATTTTTTCATAATTCACTCTTAAACTGTCCAACTAGTGACGTATGTCATTTGTATTGTCTAGAAGTTTTCAAATAAAGTGTGTGTGTGTGTGTGTGTGTGTGTGTGTGTGTGTGTGTGTGTGTGTGTGTGTGTGTGTGTGTGTGTGTGTGTGTGTGTGTGTGTGTGTGTGTGTGTGTGTGTGTGTGTGTGTGTGTGTGTGTTCCAGGGACGGCTCTCTCCATGTGTCCTGTGTAGATCAGAGCAGTGGCAGGTCAGAGGTCGTCACCATAGCAGCAGCATCCTGAGACCCCCCCCTCCTCCTGCTAGCACACTGTGTACAAAGTCTTCTTTTTTTCACTCAATAAAACGTTTTCAGACCCAAACTGTACTTGCACATCTATGGTGGTGTTGTTTTTTTGGTGCAGAAGGGAATCGACATCAAACTCTTGTTGCTATCAAAGTTATTTTACAAATGAGCGAGGTATCGAATCTGCTGTGACATGATCTGTTTAGAAAGTACATTTGGGTCCGTCAAATGGTGTTTTATCAGGCTATACCTGCTTCTAAACACAAACTATTGGTTAAAGTCACTGTCAGGGCATAGGATGTTCTTGCGTGTACATCCATTTCTAGGCAGGTGCCTGTTCCATGTTTCTACTACTCTTGGTATCGGATTGACCAATCTAGTCACCAAAGTGTGTTTCCCCAACACTTGTTAGTGTGTGGGTTCTTATGGGTTGATAGTATAACTTTTCTATCGTTTTTTGTGCGTAAGCAAAAAAAAACCTGTTAGGCTACCCAGCTCTGAAATTAAACTTTAGAGCTCAGATAAAACAACAAAACCGAGTCTCGTGATCGCGTGTCCGTGACCCCATTCGCCCACCACTTCCGAGTGCACTTCTCTTCGCCCGCCTGTATCGCTCCCCCAGATCTCTCCTGTACTTTCCTCCTCTCCACCCAGAGCCCCACCTATCCTGATCCCTGCACGCCTTAATTACTCCCGCAGGAAGACTGACTGCGTGGAAAGTGGCTGCCGCCGCAGTCAGCAGTCTCGCGCGCGGCCGTCTCACACAAGCACACCTGTCCTCCCTTCAGCTCGGCTACACCTGGAGAGTCGCGACCCTTCTCACCCGACGGCTCATCTGCGCTTCTCAGTTCGCGTTTTGTTTTTGTTTTTCCTATTTTGACAAACTGTGTTCTCGGTTCGTGGTTCCGAGACTCCGTCGCGACAACACAGCGCAGATGTGAGATGGGCTGTGGAAATTCCTTGCCGACCAAACCCAGTCAAGGTAGGCGTGTGTGTGTCTTTGTGTGTGTGTGTGTGTG
The DNA here is from genome assembly GCA_900291075.1 of Melanogrammus aeglefinus. Taxonomy (NCBI): domain Eukaryota; kingdom Metazoa; phylum Chordata; class Actinopteri; order Gadiformes; family Gadidae; genus Melanogrammus; species Melanogrammus aeglefinus. The sequence continues at coordinate 68,646 of OLKM01001966.1, forward strand.
TGTGTGTGTGTGTGTGTGTGTGTGTGTGTGTGGGGTAGAGGCCCCGCGCGTGCGTCCTCAACCTAACCTGAACAGTTTGGGAAAAACTTTGGCCTGTCATAAATTTAAAACCGAGAGACGGGGCATTGTGGGCTATTATATTTTGAAATGCTCTGCACGTAGTTATTTGCCTACTACTGTCTTGAGATATACTTTCTCGCAGGCAATTAAAGCCGTGACTTCAGCGGTTTTGGGTTTCTAATTTTTCCCCGCGCTCAGCACTTTCCCCGCTCTGGGAGCGTGTGAACTTGCACGCACGCTCCCGCTGCACACACGCTCCCAAGGCTGACAATCAGTCCAACTCAACCAAACAATTATTGTTTTAGTACATACTGTTTATTATTTTACGGTATTCGAATTGCTAATGCATTTTAAGATTTGCGATGACAATGAGAATAAATGTTCCCCTTTGATAATAGTTTTATTAAAATTATGTGTCCAATGTGTCGCATGTCCCTCGCAGGCCAAGTGGAAGAGAAGAAAGAAGCGTACGTAGCCCATCATTCACTCTTCTGTCAAATTAACTACTTGCCTAGTCGTTTTTACAGGCAGGGAGACTAACTGTGTGTATGTGTCTGTGTGTTGTCAAAAGTGCGAACAGCCAAGAGGAGCCCGTGGCGGAGGAGGAGGAAGATGAGAGGAAGATGTACCTACGTTATTACATAGCCTACCTAAGTTATAGTGGTTGGTGAATCACTCATTCTTTGCAGTCGCATGGTGAAACCATACCAAGTGTGTGAGTGTATATGTGTGTGTTTTCAGCAACTACGGCGGGGTCTATGTCGGGATTCCTACAGACCCTAACGCGATGATGCCTGTGGAGATTGGCTCGGTGGCCCGGGGTAAGAGCTGATTATGGACACGCGCATGAAACACGCACAGAAAGGAACGGAGGAGTCAAACGCAATAGGCGCCGTAGGCCTACACGTCTCCAAGTATAGTGTGCAAAGGTTTATATTTGGGCTGGTGGGTTGTTACCAGGCGTGTACTTTTTGAAAAAGTAACAAGGATGTAGTTTATATTTATATATAGATGTAAATATTATTTATTTGAATGTTCATGTGGAACAGACGATATAAGCTTAGGGTCGTGTGTGTGTGTGTGTTGTGTGTGTGTGTGTACTTCAGGACATAGTAATTGATAATGCCCCTTCCCCGGGGGAAAGGGGCCTGACGCTCCCGGTCGTCTCTCGGGGGTCGGGGCTACACTGCGCTCTCGTGAAGGAGACCAGTTGGATGAGGGATGTCTTAACGGTTCACGTTGCTATGGCAATAAATTACCTGAAGGAGCGGCTCCCGACTGAGTGTGAGGGAGGGAGAAGGTGACAGTAATTGGCCACTTGATCTTTCGTTTGTTTGGCTGTCTGATATACACATCTGAAATACAGGTATTCTATCAGTGTAGAGAAGAGGGTTCGAGTTTGTTCATTGATAATATTATTATGCAGCCAGTAGGCTACTTGGAGAATCCATAAAACCCTTTGATTTCATTGTATACAACTATGTAGGTTACATTGTGTACAGTGCAGAACATGTTTAATGCAAATCGCTTCGGGATATCTGGGTTTTAAATGGTCTTTTGTATGTTATCACGGATTAATAAGGGGATTGTCCCGTGTGTGTGTGTGTGTGTGTGTGTGTGTGTGTGTGTGTGGTGTGTGTGTGTGTGTGTGTGTGCAGGCAGGCCTTCTCATTTCAACAGTGAATTGTGGTTTAACAGATTCAACTTGATCCTAACCATTTATTTGTTTTTCAGAGTCAAAGTGACCTCATGATGTTCCCACATTGGCCACCGTCGGCGCTAAAACCCCAAGAATACGCAGAGAAAATAAGAGATGATCCGCCTTCTTCAGACGGCTCACATCCCACTCATATCCCGAACAGGAAGTCAAACTTTCTCCCGGTCTTGTTGTGACATGCCTACTGAAGTGCTTTGATAAATACATGGATTATTTTTAACTTAAAACTTCTTTGTGCAAATGTCATGCCAAACACGACCAAACATAATAATATAATCACACTTCAGGGAAACGCCCAAAGGGATTTTGGTTCCTTTTATTTCTGAAGAAGTATAATAAGTTGATTCTGGTTAATCGTGTTTGTTGTGGATAAAAGAGACTTCCTTCTCTAAAATATCAACTGAATCTTGTTCTAGAAAGTATATATCCTTTTCATTCTAGAACAATCTGGCTGCAATGCAATGAAATGAAACCTGTGTCTTAAAGGGGACATATTGTACCACCAGCTGTGAGTGTGATTAGCCCTTACAAGCTCTTTCGAAAATCTGCCCCTTATGGCATCACAAGTGGGCGTGTCCACCTAGATGTGTGCTGGATAGATCAGCCTACCCAGTGGACTGAAGTAAACGTTGCTCATCTATCCAGCACAGATCTAGGCAGACACGGCCACTAGTGATGTCATAAGGGGCAAATTTTTCAAACTTTTTGTAACGGCTAATCACACACACCTGGTGGTATAATATGTCCCCTTCAATACAAAGAGATGCTAAGAATGTTATTTAACGTTTAAAACCATGTTTAAAAATAATTTAACTCCTTAATCTGTATATCATGTGTACATTAAAGCGACACATTGGAAACCAAGACTTTGATATGAAAAGTATGTGATAAAGAGCATTGTTATTGTCATGTCGATCTCGGCTGTCATTTGACTCACTTTGTAAGAGTTTCAGGCGACGGTGCTGTTCAATGATGGCGCTCACAGCCTGACGGAGGAACAGGACACGATGGCGTTGTGGTTAGTGTGTTCGTCAACATGAAACCGAAAGGCACTGGGTTAGATTCCCCTAGTCCACAGCCCTCTTCCTGTATAATCACTCAAACATTAACCGTTCCTTCGTGAAATGAGTCCCAAGTTGTTTTGGACAACAGCATCTTCTTATAAACGAATGGATGTGCTGTAAGAAGGGTACCAAAAAGTATCACACATCGTTGTCTGTGTGTTTGCTTGGATGCTCTTATTGTGTAACAGTAGGAGGATGTGGGGGGATCTACTATGGGTGGTATGTGTGTAGATTACTTCCTGCCCAGAGGTGACGTTTACACACTGCTTGGGGGTGGAGGTTTGAGCTATGAGCCCTAATGGCTTCGCTACCATGGAGATCCATGCCTCCATTTCTCCTGTCCCTCTGTCTGTCTGACTAGTCAATGATGGCTTGAGTGACAAGATCACAACACGTTTTAAAGGAGGGGCACATAAAATGAGCCAATACCTTTGGACAAAACAGTATACTTTTGCTTATAAGTCAAGGTCAAGGTAAACTTTATTATCCAAGTAATTCATGATTCATTCATGCATTCAACGTTGAAGATAAGCCCCCGAAAAGAGCAATAATCAGTTACGAGCATACAACTTCCAAATAAGCAAAGCAACAGCTTTTAAGGGCGATGATATAGAAACAAGAGATACAGTTGAAAAGCTGTAGAGAATTGTATAAGTGCTTCGATATAGAAACGAGATAGACAAATTATTCTTGTTAGTAATTATAGCCCATATGGAATAAATAACATATTTCCTGCAATTAGGCATTCTTATGCAATAGTCTGAGTTTTGTTCTTGTGTTGTTAGAGAGTGTGGCGATGTGTGAAAGCGTTGCGTCAAGACTGCAGTTCTCTATCCGGCCACCAGGTCGCACCATCTTTCCACCAAACACTGATCACTGCTGCGTCGTGGATATTGCGACAGCGCATCCGATAGTCGACTCGGCCTAATGGCCCAATTTCAGAGTGGAAATAGGTGAAGGCGACAGAAAGTCATGTTCAGCATTCAGACTTCTGTGACTGAGAAGTTGAGAAATAGATCTATTGAAAGTTTCCACCTGACCTAGATTTGATGCTCAGGGGGGGGGGGGGGGGGGCGGGGGGGGGGGGAGGGGGGGCGGGGCGGGGGGGGGGGGGGGGGGGGGGGGGGGGGGGGGGGGGGGGGGGGGGGGGGGGGGGGGGGGGGGGGGGGGGGGGGGGGGGGGGGGGGGGGGGGGGGGGGGGGGGGGGGGCGGGGGGGGGGGGGGGGGGGGAGGGGGGGGGGAGGGGGGGGGGGGGGGGGGAGGGGGGGGGGGGGGGGGGGGGGGGGGGGGGGGGGGGGGGGGGGAGACACGGTCATTAGCATTGATAGATGACCTGGACTGATATAGCCGCTACCAAATTTAGTTTTTGGTGTGTCGAGTGATGGTGGAAGGCAGGGACACTGCTTTGGGAATAGATGGGATCAGGGAACACGTTGATGGTTAAAGGATAGAATATAGAAATGGGATTCACTGTATGCCTCATTCACTGGACTGTTGAAGGCCTAATTAAAGTAGACCTAGTGTGTAGATGTTTAGTATAGAGGGAGTTATGTACAGTCAACCAGTTTGTGTACAGGCCATTTAGCAGACTTAATCAGCTAATGTCTTTCATATCAAGGCGTACTGTAAGCCTATGTGGCAACTTCCATGATTATTACACATAAAGTGACCTGCCATTGTGAATGTTTTGTCCAAAAAGTTGACATATCGTAGGTGGGTTTGTCAAATTACATTTCCTGTCTCCTTTTTATAAAGGCTCTAGCAGAGTCGACGTTTTTGTTACTTTTCTGTGTGTGGGTGTCCTTAATCTCTCTGGTAATTACTTCCTGGTCCATTAACTCAGTTATTTTGTATGTGCAGTAGCTGTCAGGCGAACGGATTTCAGGGTAGCTCAGTGTAGCGCCTACCTCTCTGCCGACCTGTTGTTTCAAGGTCGTTAGAGGTCAGACGCCTGACCTTTGACCCCCAGGGTCATGATGACATCATAATCGTTGACAGGCGTGTGTGTGTGTGTGTGTGTGTGTGTGTGTGTGTGTGTGTGTGTGTGTGTGTGTGTGTGTGTGTGTGTGTGTGTGTGTGTGTGTGTGAGTGAGATCTAGATATATAGAGAAAGAAATCGATATAGGGAGGGAGGGAGAGGAAGAGAGAGAGAGAGGAGAGAGAGAGAGAGAGAGAGAGAGAGAGAGAGAGAGAGGAGAGGAGAGAGAGAGAGAGAGAGAGAGAGAGAGAGAGAGAGAGAGAGAGAGAGAGAGAGAGAGAGAGGAGAGAGAGAGAGAGAGAGAGAGAGAGAGAGAGAGAGAGAGAGAGAGAGAGAGAGAGAGAGAGAGAAATCGGTATATATATAGAGAGAGAGATATCGATGGAGAGAGAAAGAGGGAGAGATTTCTGTAAAGCAGCGATTGAAAGATGTAAAATTTCTACTTTCACATTTATTTTTTAAAGATTTAATCAAAAAGGGTTTCCAATTATCACAATTCCAGCTTACCAACACATTTACCCCCCACATCTAAACATCAGTGCAGATCCCAGCCGTCGCAGCCCGCGGGGGTCGGGAACAAGCTCCGATAGACCCGGAGACCTGCCGTAACATGCTTGTTTTTATGTGTCCTTGTGAAGAAAAAAAAAAGGCTTTGTTTCGACATCCTGTTGAGACCCAATTGACACAGAGAGGTGCATCACCGCTGTGCAGACACATCAGCCCCAGGGTATTGACTCCATTGTAAACTAATTATAAAAGTTTGGAAGACGTTTAAGCTCGTGTCTGGATGGACGGATGAATGGAAAATAACAACCCTGTCATGATTTGCATTTGGTTCGAAGAGATTAGCCACATTGGTATTTTTTGGACTGAAAATATACCTACGCCTTAATTAGGTATAAAACCTTTAAAATAATGACCTTCTAATAACCGAAGATCACATTCCCCTGAAGCATTCCAAACGGCTTCACCCTGTGGGCTCCACTACTGCTGCTGTGCTGAGAGTAAAAGAGTATTGGAAATCTATAGACACTCTCCCATCCAGCATTCAGCCGGTGCGCCACATCTCTGCAAGCCCTTGACACCCCTCTGCCGATGACGTGTGTGTGTGTGCGTGTGCGTGTGTGTATCTGCGTGTGCGTGTGTGTGTGTGTGTGTGTGTGTGTGTGTGTGTGTGTGTGTGTGTGTGTGTGTGTGTGTGTGTGTGTGTGTGTGTGTGTGTGGGTGCGGGGATTTGCGAGTTGCTGTGAATCTGTTATAAAATGTCCTCTTCTCCAAAGTTTTTCGCCTCTCACACTCTGGAGAGAAAAAGTGCTGTAAGTTGAACTGACGCCCAGACAGCAAACAGAGGAAGGAAAGGACTTGTGTTGAGGTTCAAATGTGTTATTTTATATTTTTAACCGAGCAAACGTTGGCCAAACAATGAGGTGGTTTTGGGAGAGTGCGTCGTTTGCGTTTATTTCGAAGAGCGTTGTTGAATTGGATGGTTCTAATATAAGGTTAAACTCATCCTAAAGTCTTAACTGCGTTTTGGTTTTGGTCTGAAGTTATTCTGTCTTAGTCAAAATGTGTTTTATTGGATGACTTAGGAAAGATCCACCACTCGGGTCAAACGGTCCTGTACAGCACCCCCTAAAGGCGAACACTGCGTACTGCAACTGCTGTCTCTGATTGGCTCATAATGCAATCACGTGATGTGATGTTAATTATCACATGGTTGGTGTTTTAAATTGCCGAAATTAGTTTTACATCGATTTCTGCTTGCTATTTCAACCTCCCCGAAACGAAGGCTATGTTTTGTTTTCATAAGTTTACAGACAAGTCTGCCAAATTAAATCCCCCTGAATCCGATATTTTACGTGCACACAATTCCGCAGTTTGTCCGTTCTTCAATGACTGCAACTTGTTCGGTTTGACTCCTGGTCTGGGATTGTTCCACTGCCATTCAGTACTGGGTATGTACACACACACACACACACACACACACACACACACACACACACACACACACACACACACACACACACACACACACACACACACACACACACACACACACACACACACACACAGTACTGCGTCTGCAGTGAGAGACTTGAGTAGACTCCTCATGGCTGGAAGGCCTCTGCTGGACTGCATTAGCTCTGAGCCGGGGGAGTGCCGACCGAGAGCAAAACATTGAGAAGAGTTCTTTAGGAGAGTATCGACTCGACCCGATTCAACTCTTAGTTTTCTAACCCCAGTAAACACCAGAGCTAGACGGTGCACTGAGGTGAACCTCCGGACTTTCCCGGTTGGAAACCTTTTATTGTAGTTGGAAGAACATGAAGGAACCGCATCAAAGTTTGATGACTTTGAACACCGACCAGAGTTCTTCATAATTGATGTCTGCGCTCGCGAGTTTCTGTTAGGGTTGTGAGCTTTTGTACGAATACCTTTTCACTCGATATTCACGATTGCAATCCTCAAAGCACACACACACACACACACACACACACACACACACACACACACACACACACACACACACACACACACACACACACACACACACACACACACACACACACACACACACACACACACCGTACACCAACCCCTCATCTGGTGCTTGGAAATCTTGGCTGGTCCTCTTCATCCATGGAGCACTTGAGCAGCTTAGCTTGACTGGGTCAGCGTCCTCCTCTTCCTCCTCCTCCCTCTCCTCCTCCTCTTCCTCTTCCACCTCCTCCTTCTCCTCTCTCCTCCCCCTCTTCCTCCTTCATGTTGCTCCTGAGCTTGATAAAGCGACACTTCAACGTAGAAGGTTTGACCGGACAAAACCAACTTAAGCCAACTCAATTAAGTTATGTCCAAGAGGAAATGTGCGTGCGCCTACATTTCTACGTGTGTGTGTGTGTGTGTGTGTGTGTGTGTGTGTGTGTGTGTGTGTGTGTGTGTGTGTGTGTGTTTTGTTGATCTTCTGCTCCATGTCCGTCCTCTCTGTGCGTCTGTCTGTCGTCCATCGGGGTCAAAGGTCGGCGCGACCATTAGCCCGGAGTCCCCCCAGCAACCGGTGACGTCACACCGCTTAGCGTAGCGTAGCGCAGCATGTCAAACAGACACATCAACACAAATGTGTTACTTCTCTCTCACACACTCCAACGGGGGACCTGGGCTTTAAAGTGCTCTGGAAGTATACATTTCGTTCAGGATGTGAAATGAGTTCTGATAAGAGGGACTAAATAAACATCTATGATTGGAGGGCCTTCTGGGGCCAAGCTAGCCATTTTGTTTTGAGTAGCCCACCCCTTCAGACAGTGTTTGTAAAAAAGGCATGATCTAATAAAAGTGCTCACATTGTTATCCTAATTGTCCCAGATGTGCCCCAGATGCTGTGTGTGTGTGTGTGTGTGTGTGTGTGTGTGTGTGTGTGTGTGTGTGTGTGTGTGTGTGTGTGTGTGTGTGTGTGTGTGTGTGTGTGTGTGTGTGTGTGTGTGTGTGTGTGTGTGTGTGTGTGTGTGTGTGTGTGTGTGTGAGAGAGAGAGAGAGAGAGAGAGAGTGTGAGTGTGAGTGTGTGTGTGTCTACAGTGCATACATGTGTGTGTGCTATCATGTTTGAGAGTGTTAGATTGGCGTGTGTTTGTGTATGTGTGTGTGCGTGTGTGTGGGTTGAAGGTACTTCGATCAGAACACAGACGTCCCCTGCTCTCATACTCTCACTCATGTAAAACCTTGAATTGCAAAGAGCCGTTGAAGTCCAGCTTCACCCCGGTCAAAATGGAACAGACCATAATAAGCACGATAATAATGATAATGCACGACCGGGTCAGGTGCGTTCTCCTGCCAGCCAGGAGGAGAGTTATGTAACACACACACATGCACACACTCACACTTACATACGCACGCACACACAGACACACACACACACAGGTACACATGCCTATCACACACCACACGCACACACACACACACACAGGTACACACATATACACATGCCTATCACACACCACACGCATACACACATTCAGACGCGGACACACACAGACACACAAACACACACAGGTATACACACACCACACGCATACACACACACGCATACACACACACACGGACACACACAGACACACACACACACACACACACACTTGCACAGACACACACACACACACACACACACACAATGAATAAAACCCTCTCTTTACCCTCTTAGTCATAAATTGAAGTCATGTTGCCTTGTGTTTGTTGCTTGAAGCCGGGATCCTCAGCAGATCAGCAGATGAGTGGGGGTTGGGGGAGGGGGGGGGGGCGCGTTGCGTAAGCGCGGCCTGGGGAGGGCCACACCACAACGAGGCTCTCAGCTCCATTACTGCCAACGCAAACCATCCGTCACATTCAGAGCATCGCGGCTAAACAAACGGCTGCAGTGAGCCAGGAGGGGGTTCTTATCTCCTGTCCAGCAGAATGTGTTCAACCTTAACGTCTCCTCCAGGAGGAAAAAGGACAAACCAAAAACAAAGAAATGCTTTGGTGATTGGGTCAGAGCCTGACCAGGAACATTCAAACTCAATCCATTATAAGATACCCGCATGGCCTGATCTAATTTGGGTGGATGCGGTAATAGAACAGTTTGGTCTTCCTGCTATTCCTCCCAGTCAGCGTGATATGGAAACTGAAAACGTTACCTTATCAATAGCACTGGACGTTGATGGACGACTTCTGGATTTTTCATCCTGGACTCTATTTTTTTTGATGATTTTAGGTTGGGGGGATTTATACGGACAACAGTCTTTGAAATCGGTCCAGTATCGACCGAGAATACTGCAGATGAATTTCCGTGAAACACTGGCTGAAATGCAGTCCTTTGGGGCAAGGCGTTCTGTCGATATACGCCCTCAACAAGGGCTTGTTTTTGCCAAAGAAATGCTCTGATTGTATTGTATCATTCCTAAAAGGATCCCTAAAGAGAAATATATATATATTTTTATTCCCTTCCAAAAATGTTTGTTGTTGTCTCTGAGCTCTCGTTCACTTTTCCAGCCTTCTCTGCCTGCATCAACTCAACTCTTGCGAGACCTGACTTTGAGCGAGACGTGGTTGAACACAACGAACGGACCGACTCAAGCAAATGGTGGAGTAAATAGTTTGATGTCACTGGAAGGGGATCCTATCCATAAAGTAAGAAAATAATCGTAGCCTGTTAGTGGCAAAAACACAACAAAAACAACACTTTATAAGGACGTATTTTTGCTAAATATTAAACCAATTTCGAAAAGGGTCTGCATTAGACACTTACACCCAAAACAATCAAAAAGGTTCCAGGTGGAAAGATCCCAAAGTTATCCTTATCGTTCATAGAAGATAGGACTAGCGCTGTAGCGTAATCACAGTGGGATCGCAACACTTAGAAATCCACGAAAAGCTGAAGTCTCTGTTATTTTCCCACTCAACTGCGTCCAATGTAAACTGTTGACTAAACACTGGTTTCAGATTTCCTCAAATTGCTGTGACGTCACGTGCCACAGAGTCCACAAGAATTGTAAGCAGTTTTCCTTTTTCTCCTGACCTATTCATATTCAATAAATGCATTACATAGCAGGAATTTACTAGACAGTAAAAATGTGGCATTTCCTACATCGATGGAAGAAAACCAGGACAACCAGACCTATTATTTCATCCATGATTTACGACATGGAGTAACCTTCACCGTGAATTTAAACCATTCGTGGCGGCGGCGGCGGTGGTGCAGTTGGAACATTGGCATTCCTCTGCTCGAATCCTGGCATTCCTCCCTCGTCTCCCAATGTGTAATTTCCTCGGAGGTTTCTTTGAGTTTCCTCGCAGGACTCCCGGTCCCAGAGTGACGGGTACGACCGCACTAGTCTCCGACGCAGATGGGCCGAGGAACGTACGCGCCGTCGGAGCTTCGAGCGCCTCTCTGCCAATCAGCGGCCATTTTCTCTCTCTTTTTCCGAAAACTCTTGGAAGGAAAACGGAAAGAATCGGACTGATGCTAGATTCCACAGAACGCTGTCAAGGAAGGCAATGTCCTTCAGCCGTGACCCCGACTAGGCAGGGACCCAAACTAACAACGTAACTGCGCCTGTCAAACTGTGGAAAACCCTTGCAGATGAGCTGTGGGGAAGGAGGGTGTGTGTAGTTGCCATAGGGGGTTCGAATCCCAGTTGCTATGTTCTGGATTTGATCCCAGATCAACCCCTGTGTATTTGAATTCACGGTTATGTTTCCCACAAATCTGCTACATGATGATTTAGAATGTAAATTGAATGTTTGTTGAAAAACACCACGTAGATCTAGCCTGTGACACAGAGTTACAGCATAATAACATCCATGGTTTCTCAAGCACAAAGTTGAGGCAGCCGACTCTGATAAGACACTTTTTAATTCATTTTAGGAGGGAATGCATCTTGGGTAATTAGATAATGAAATCGGAAGCAATGTTGTAGATACCTCATGAGGTGAGGCATTTGCATGTGTTGTGAAAGGAAAGTACCAGAATTATCCTGTTCTGTGGGGGGAAGTCCGGGTTCGGTAAG
>OLKM01001966.1:82500-85000 GCA_900291075.1 Melanogrammus aeglefinus
TCTGTCTTGTCAGTCTGTCTCTCTCTCTCACTCTCTCTCTGTCTGTCTGTCTCTCTTGTCAGTCTGTCTCTCTCTCTGTCCGTCAGTCTCTGTGTGTGTCTCTCTCTCTCTCTCCCTGTCTATCTCTCTCTCTCTGGTCTGTCTGTCTCTCTCTCTCTCTCCCTGTCTCTCTCTGTCGCTCTGTGTGTGTGTGTGTCTCTCTCTCTCGCTCTCTTTTGAGTTTATATTCAAACCACCACCATAACATTGATTTCAAATAAATTATTTATTAGGATTGATTTTGGAAGAGGCCTTCAAGAAAATATTGTTGTTTTCTGAGCTATTGTTTCAAAGATGTTTTTCCTATAAAATACTGGGAGCAAAAACAAATGCAGATGGATTACAAACATTGTGTTTTGGTTGAAAACAGACTGGATGAAGACCTAGCAACGCTTAAGCAAATAAAAAAAGATGTGTTTCATATTGTGCAAAACCATACAAAGCATAACAAAATAAAGCTTTCAAACAATTATGATACATTTCAACAAAACCTATACGCTAAATACCCTGTTTCATCCGTTTAGGCAAAAGAGCTGGACTTAAAAAGAGGCATTCAACGTCCCCTTCGTAGTTATTATAAATTATACATTCAAAAGAAGAAAAGGCTGATGTGGCTGAGCGACTGTCACTTCTAATCAAGGCGCTATGGACGTGGCTTAGCAAGCGACGCTTCTAAAGACGTTCCCCCCCACCCCCCCGCAAGGCTGATGGTCTCTCTGGCTGAGTCCTATCTAGTCAAAAAGCTCAGACAGACATTCACTGCACGACATTCAGATATATAGAGCTAGGCTAGGCAATTTGGAGAAACAGGCTAGAGTAAGCTAGATTTTGAAAGTATCCAACTGAAAAAATACCCCCCCCCCCCCCTCCCTTCATGCCTCCCGCCAAAAACACATGACTAGATTAGCATTAGCTAGCTTTAGCAATAGGTCAAACTAGCCTTGAGGAAGACTCTGTTTGTTGCTCTAGGGCAGAATGCGCGCAGGTAGGTAGTTAGGCTGACTGGTGAACCATCCAATAATTTAAGTTGACGTTTAAACAAACTGACATTTAGTAAAAAAGAACACTGAATCGTCTCCCATTCCTTTTCAAGGCCTTTCAATGTTTGTTCTAAAAAAATCCCAAAATACGAAAAGAAGACCAAAATTTCTCAAATTGTCCATCATTCCTGGATTCATTATGCATCCAACCTAGCCACGCCTGATGTAAAAAACCCACTTGCTACACTAGGACATTTTCCTACTTGAATAATTCAAAGTGGATTCAGAGAGGGGGCTTTTCTGTTCAGATGAGGCCCGTGCGAGGGTGGTGGACTGGGGAGACTGGGTCTTCCGTCCTTTCTAGGCTAAAGGGCCGTGTTCCTGTGGAGTTCCACTGCCAGGCACGCATACCTAAGGGGTCCATTGGCACATTACTGCTCCTAGAACTATGCAGGCCACTTGGGAGCGTGAGTCAACACCGGAGACTGTGTTAATGAAGGGGTAGCCGGCGGTAGCGCTGTGTGAGAAGGAAGCAGCTAGCCCAGAGCCAGTGGTTCACACAGCCACACCACATATACTACCAGGCTGGGATTGGTTGACTGACAAATTCGTTTTTTTTTCGTTTTTGTGTCGCCAGGGAACGCCAGAAGCATAAAATTAACCGGTTCTAGAACTTCGGGAAATTCTGATGTTTTTTTTTTTGCTGCACTGAACACCAGCAGATTTCACTCATTCTTTGTGAATCTCCCATCTGGGCCAAAGTCCGTTACTTACACAACTGATGGCTCGGGGTTAGTGGAGGACTTTTACTTTCTTAACCTGGGAGCTCCACCTCTACACTAAGCCAACAGTGGTCGTGCGTTAAGAGTCCGTCTGGAACGGAATGGGCTGGACGGCGTTCCCTGGACGGGCATTTCCTTTTAATCAACGCGGATCGCGAAAGCGATTAACCTTGACACTGAGTCAACAGCGGCTCTCTCCACACTCCCTCCTATAGTCAAAACAAAACATTTATGTAACCGCAGAACTTTCCTGCTTATGCAAGTCTATCAAAAGTACACGATAACTCCTGACATTGAGTTTCTTCAAGTGAGCAGACCTAGAAAAGAAACAACCTTTTACTGTTGTTTTTTTCTTAACAAACCAACTGCACAAATACAAAAAAATCAAAAAGGCTCCATAGCAACTACTATTCTCTTGTGGCTATTAATTAAATGCTGTAACATCGAGCATAGAGACACATTCTAGATCTGTTTGGCAGTTCACTCAACAAATACATTTCCTCTACTCCTCGCCTTCCCCAACAACAAGTATTCCATGTGGAAATATGTTCGGAGAAAGGGGTTCCTAACCAAACAGATCAATAAATAGTGTACACGCGTAAAGCCTTAGCAGTAATTCTACAGGTATTCTCTGTGATGTGCGAACTGGTTTGTGGAGACTGGTTTGCTGGGACAGTAACTTTGATTTCAGTGCTTTCA